>OZ024734.1:7601241-7858741 GCA_964016875.1 Fallopia convolvulus
CAAAAATAAAGTTGAAGGTCATCTTTGTTTTACTCCATCACTGCTGTATTTTCGCTGCATTGTTTCCTTATAAACAAAGCTGATTAATCTTTGAATCCCTGCCATTTTTTATCTTCTTTTTGGCTGACATCATTCTTCTAGTATGTTCTATGATTTGCTGACGGAGAAGCTGGTTTTAAATTTCATTCTTAGAGTTGCAAGCATGAGAGTTGGGTCAGTATGGCAAATTACTTGATGGATGATCTTCCACTTCTTTTGAAGACGAATGATGTAAAAGATATTGAAGGTATTCTTCAGGTTGTGTGCGTGTCTTTGCCTTCAGATTTTCGGGAGTTCATCAAGTGGGTCGCCGAAGTTAGGAGGCTTGAGGATGTAGGTCAAACTCTAAGCCAAGAGGAGAAAGAAAGACTTGCTATAAAGGTTTAATCCTATTTCATGTATCCTCATTTTTCTCTCTCATCATTTACATTGGCTGGTTCATTCATCATTTGCACCCCCTTCTGCAGGAGGAGATACTAAAACAAGTTCGGGACACCAATCTATATAAACACGTGTCTAAATATTTATATTCAGTGGACAAATGTTGCAGAGAAAAACCCGCCTTAGGTATAGAACACAATTTAACAGATATTGCAGGCTCCATCTGTTGCCAAGGGGCTGAGCTATATTCAGGAAAGTTTGGTTGCTCAGGAAGATTTTGTTGCTTGGAAACCTGTGTAAACTCTTTGAAGGATAATGGTGGAAAACCCATTACAATGGTTTCTGGAATGGTAGCTAATGGTCACACTAGGCAGGGGCTTCAAGTATTGATCCCTTCTTCTCCAAGTAAGCCAGGCTGTTGCTCTGTCCATGGGTATGCTCACAATATGCATCCTGGAGGATATGATATCCTTACTGTACTCTTATTGGCGCTTCCTGCACAAACCTGGACTGGAATCAAGAATGAAAAGCTTGGGCAAGCGATGTTTAAGCTTGTTTCAACCGAAAATCTTCCTAATTTGCTGCAGGAAGAGGTAAAATTATCTTCTTTTGCTTTTGATATCTTGGAATTATAGGTTAAGCTTAGATTTGCACCATGTTTATATTTTTCAAAATATGCTTAGACATGAACTACACATTAGAATCCACCTACAAGTGTTTTCGCTTGTACTTTTGGTCTTAAGAAGAATTGCTCAAAATTGGTTATTCTTAATTTGCCATTCATGTCCAGTATGACTGATTTTTCATACCTATACATTCCTAATTTATGGCAAGTTTGGCAACTAACATATCTGCATATCTGCACATTTTAGGTCATACACTTGCATCGTCAGCTTGTTCTTCTCAAGAGATGTAAAGATGACAAGGTTGACAATGAGCTTGCTGCTCCTATCCTATGACACGCCTCCTTAGTAACCCAGTTAATTAAAGAGAATTCGTCTGCTAGGATTCCACATACTATCAAGATTGGAACACAATAAGGTAGGCAGGCTTCATCACAGATTGCAATATTAAATTTCAATTCATGAGATGGCTACTTAAAAGGGAGCAAGTTCGTGGTGTGTTCTGTGGTGTCATCTTCATCTCTGCATCAACATTTTTTAACACTGGAGGGAACATAGCAATGAGGCGTAAGGTTTTTGTTTAGCTCGTTTTCTTCATTTGAGCCTTTATTAGCTGTAAATTAGTGGGTTTGGATGTAAATTCAAGGGTGGATGGCATGGAAATGTGGTGTATAAATTGTCGGATACAAGAACATTCTCAATAAGGAGGATATTGCAACCATTCCATTAATAAAAATATGGAAATTGCAGATCATGATACAGTTTTCTCTGTGATCTCGCGTTCTGATTTAGCAATATTTTGTTTTTACATGTTAGCAATTCTTTGGACTCGTTGCAGGAAAGAAATTTCAATAACAAATCAAATATACATGATAAAATTGTACTGATCAATCAAACAAAAACGTGTTGTAAATGGTAACAAATTCAGATTATATCAAGTACATCTCCCAGTGGGATCCAAACAAAAGGGAGCAAACCAAATAGCAGAACGACCCTTAGGCCACCGTCAATGGTATATACACGAGCCGAATATATGAGATTCATGCAGTAGAAACTATTCCTAATGAGACCAAGTAGATGCAAAATGTAATTCATCAGCCCACTTCAAGCACCAACACCGCTCCTGAGAGCCGCCAACCTTTCCTCTAGGTCAGACATGCTTGACCTAAAAATATTGTATGCATTCATAGACGCAACAGTTAGTACTAACAACAGAGTTATGGAACCAGACACTCTTAAATGATCCAAAGCAACTGCTAAAAGCAAAGATATGAGGAAAAGATGCAAAAGAAGAATTAGTAAAACTTACGTGCCAACATCTTCTTCGGTCTTCTTTCCTGCAATTTTCCCCTTTGGAGCTGCTGATAACTGAAAAATTGAAGGGATGTAAATATCAGTATGGATAAAAGTAAATCAACAATTATGAAAGTCTAGTGCAGAATCCAGCAATGCTTACCTGAGATGCAACATCAACTCCAATTTCATCAAGAACCTGTGATCACAGAGGAGTTATTATCAATCAGGAAAGCTCTAAATAATTGAACATAAAACCCAAGAGAAATATGAAATCCAAAGATAACATTATATAGTGTTTGCAATCACGAGGTCTTCCTATAAAATGTCAAGATCAACTTACTACTTACATTTGTTTAGGGTTATAAAATGATATGTATGCACCCTGATGTCAATTTTACTTAAATAAAATATGCATTCAATAAGTGAATAAACTGAAAATTTAAGAATAGATCTATAGGTACATTTACAATATAGCCTGTGCTTCAGGAATCATCATGTGCTTTTGAACAAGAAAAGTGGAAAGTAACAACCACACCACAAAGTGTACCTGGTTTGTCAATTCTTCTGTTTCTTCTTCTGCCTCGTCATTATCCACAGCATCATCAATAGCATCAGACATCATTTCCATCTGCATGAAAGCAAGACGTCAAAGTCAAATGATGCAAATCGAAAAGGCACTTATGAGCCTTACCATACAAAAATACAAACAGTAGGGCAAGTTCTTAAATAGAAAAAAGAAACAAGAACAGAAACGTACAGTCATGTCCATTTGAGCTGACTGCTTCTGGAAATCTTGCATCATCTTCATTTGCTTAGCTGGGTCCATTTGCTACAACATAAGCAAGAAAAATACATATCACAATCACCTCCAAAAAAAAAGGATGCAAGGATCCCTATGCAGAAATACAACTAAATATAATCCCACGTATGTATTATCATACTGCACATTTAGTGTCAATTGAAAGTGTGCATTACTGTATTCTAACCTTATTCATCGCAGACATAGCTTTGGTTGCACCTTTCATGCCAGCTGCAACAGATGTATGAGCATGCAACGCCTACAAAAAAAAATGAAAATCTTAGGCGGACTAGACAAACAAAGATATAGAGAAAATCTCAGCACAAAAGGAAAAGACAGTATCGTAAATAGGTGGGAGCTCAAAAACGCACCTGTGTGTGGGTAGCTATACCTCTCATCTGAGCACGACTACCTTGCAAATTGGCAATTTGTTGCCTAAGTCTGATAAGTTGCCGTGCAAGTATCTTTGTTGCTGCCTGAATAATGCGCAAGTATAAAAGGGGGACATTAGGCTATATTGTGGCTATAGCTGATTAAAATAAAGGATGTATTTGCCAAAGTCCAAGACTTTATGTTTCTATTCAGGAGAAGGGTCAAAAAATAGAAGGATGGTGGATGAAGTAGGAGTGAAGAATTAGGTACCTCATTTCCTGTTTTAGCAGTTTTCTTAATTTCAGCAACTAGCTTCTTTTCCTGATGTCAGGATCGATATCAATTAGATAAGTGTACCTAGTAATGTGGCATAAAAGACCAACATGGAAAATTTTCACTCACCTCAGCTTGCAGTGCTGATATTTCCTTTTCTATGCCTGAAACAAGGTAAAGAAAGAGCGTTAGCACTCACTCTTAACAAACGAAATTTGCAATCATGCTTATACCACACATCAAGTGGAGAGAGAGAGAGAATAAAGACTATCAGTGTCACAACTCACAAGCAATGCAGGAGTTACATAGACCACTGAATAACAAGTTCTCATAGGTAACTGTTTCAATCTATTTCTACTAGCCTTGCACATTCTTATCAAAGGTATTAGGGAAGGGAAGTCAAACACGTGATAAGGATCCTGAGGGCTGAGGTTACCCCCGATTTCATGGAATAGCTTCTTCTTAAGTATGAATGCTAATCAAGCCAACATTTGTTCAAGATCTCTTCTCAGTAAAAAAATATCCTCAAAAAGCAAAGCCAGGCAATGTACCTGTGAAAGCTTTACCTTAACAAGAAGTGTAGAGTAGAAGCTCTAACAAAAACTCAGCCATACAAAAATAAGTAAACAACTCTCTCTGGTACTAAAGTGATTTTCACTCGTCAGATGATTATGAATGAGTAGCGGATTTATGAAGCACCACTATTTATAAGCTCTGCCGTAGATATTATAGTGATCATCGGATAAAATTGCTAATTTCGTTTCACAGATTCTTCAAATCAAGTACTAAGATCAAAGTCCGTAAGAATTATAATAGGGAAACATTATAAGTTTATAACAGAAAAAACAACAAAGAGCCGATATTTATAACAATTGAATATGCAATCAATTAACAGTATGAAGCCCAAAGTTTTGCTACACTAACCTCTGGTAGCATTCGCCATGTCTCTCTTGCTCTCGCGAAGGACCTCTACAAAAAAAAAAAATGGGGAATTGCCCGTCAAAGCCCACGAATCAAATTGCAGAACTCGGAGACAAGCAAAACAGATTCATCGAATCCGGAGTGCTTCACCGAATCACATAGCATCAAAAAGAAAAGAACAGAAATTTGACAATTCCAAATAATACAAAATTTCCAAGGGGAAATCAGAACACGAACCTTTCGCGGTGGGTTTCTTCTTGAAGATATTCATGATTCGCCCCTAATTGAAAAATTCGTCCCAGATACCAAATCAAATGAAGATAGCAAGAACAGGGAGAAGGATTCAACCAGGAGATTACGAGTGGGTGTGTTATTTGTTACCCTTTCGGTCTTCCCTGAAGAAGCAAAAAGAGTTTGGGTGTGTTATTCAACCTAGGATGCTTATGCTTCTTCCCTTGTACCGCTCGCTCTTCGAAGTCAATTGACTTGGGATTTTGATGGGTTATCACTTTTTTATTTTATGGGTTATCACTAGAACGGTCAAAAACTAATCTAACTCGTAAATTCGATTTCAATAGTCAGATAATTTTCGGGTCAAGATCCGAAAATTTAAACACAAAATAAATCAAGTTCGATAGAACTCGAAACCCATTAGATCGAAACCCGAAATCCGAAATTGTTCGGTTGACGATTTATTATATTTATAAAATTTATTTTAAAACTTACAATATATTTTATTAGAAAAATACATAAAAATAATATATTATAATTAAATATTATTATTTAATTAAAATTTGATTTTATTCATCATAAAAGGGACGATATTTTAGACACGCTAGTCAACCGGGTCCGACCGAAAACCGACAACAACCCGACCCAACATATAAAAAAAACACTACCCACCCCACAACTCCACCGTCGTTGCACCTCCATTATTGCCATCACTCACAATGCTCCTCTAAAGCACCAACATCACTTGCACCTGCATGATTTACCATCGCTTTCATACCGATCTAGCCAAAGGTCTTCAGATCCAGCCGAAAAGAATCAGATCTAGCCGGTAACCACCAAATTTGGTTGGTATTCTTTGGATTTGGCCACCTACCTGGTGTGAATCACTGTTATCCAACAACAAAACCCAAAAAAAAAAAACACCCAAAATCAGAGAAAACACTCAAAATATTTGAAGAAACACCCCAAATGTTAAATTGCTTCCATCCTTCATTCTTCTTTGGGTTTGACTTCATGAACTTAAGTCTTGTGAGGACCAACTTTGTGAAAAGGAAAATGAACTGAACAAGTTCCTCACAAACTTGAATCTTTGACCAAGATTGTAAAAAAGGAATGGCAAAATCAATTTTTGATACTTTGCTTCACTACAAACTTCTCGCTAATGGCAAAACTTTATAGAAAATAGGAAGGAAGAGAATTACACAAGGCCTACAGGCCATATCAAAACTAAAATACATCTAGCAGAAGCATCTTAGATGAAATCCAATATCCAACAAGGCCATGATTTTGTATATCAACATGTTTCCACTCCATACTAGTCATGGCACATTGTTATAAAACAAAGAGAAAATCATCAAGGGCTTGTTTGGTATTGATATCTAAGGTATGAAATATCGGATATCGGTATGAGTATGGATATCAAGATATCGGTATGAGTGATATCTAGATATCGGATATGGGTATGGATATGAGTGATATCTTTGATATACCAATTTCTTGGGGTATATGAAAATAACACTCTAATATCACTCTGATATCCTTTTGATATCAGTTGATATCGATATACTCCTATACCAAACAACAGATATCAGGATATACCTAACACTAGATATGGGTATCAGTCATATCCATACCCATGTCTGATATCCTGATATGGATACCAAACGGGCCCCAAATGTGTCCTCATGAAAACGCCTCTGCATTTTCATTCCACAAATGGTGATAATGGGCATCATTTACAACAATATCTACCCAAAACTACTTTAACCAGCAACAACCTAGAAACAAACAACAAAGAAGAAAAAGTAGAGAATATCCCATAGCCCGACATGGACCCCATGATCACTCATATTAATGCCAAGCACATAGGGTGGAATGGGATCCCATTGCACACTATTGAAGGCCAATCCAATCTTTGCTTTCATCATGATAACATCTGTTAGAGTCTTAGAGCACTCTGCAAAGAAAGAGAAAGGGGAGACTTCTCAAAACAAAAACCCACAAAAAGCCTCCTAAACCCAGCATAGACAACCCTTGGAGGAAACAAGTCATGCTAAGACTAAATCTCAAGTTGTCTCTTCATGACCCGCCCTCTTTTGCCCGTAAGGTTCAACTTAATAGTGATTCTGAGTTTGCAGTTTTCTATGATCTTGGTTACACAAACATTCACATCTGGATTTTTGTTGTTAAATATAGCTTCACTACAAACTTGAAAAGACTAAAAATGGGAGAGTTTAAAATTACCCAAAGTTATTGAGAGAAATTTTTATCTTCTCTTTTCTTTTAACTACGCTCCAAAACTTGTAGATCTCACCAAAACAAGAATCTATTAGATTTTTTAGAGGACTTGAGTGTACTCCGTCTCTATGTTAAAATATGCATGCAAGCCAAAAACAAAACAAAATAAAAAGAAAAGATGAATAGAAAAGATTATTACAAGTGGACACCGAGGAACATAATAGAAAATAAACATTGTGTTTGTATATTTAATTTTGTAAATCCGGTGGATCTTATTATGAGAAAATAATTGCGTATGGGGAGTCAAATCCCCTTACATCAACCAATTTGTAGAAGATCCCCATTATTTCTTTGGGAAAAAATTGTTTGTAACTTGTACTTTCTCTAACTCTTGTAGTTGTAGGTTCAGGATTTGTGCGCCTCGAGATTGGTGGTTCGACGGTGAGTCGGTGATGGTTTGATTAAAATTGTGGATGTGTGATTGCCATCTAAAAGCTTATGGAGCGAGTCCAAATCCGAGGTGTCCACAGTTGTTCCCCAGGGCCTCGTCTTGTGCATTTTTCCCAATTTGCGTTTTCTCTACACTTCTTGTGGTGCTCCGCACTGCATGCTCCTCATGTGCTTCTTCAATTCCAATTCTAACTTCGATCATCGATCCTTAGATGTTGTTTTTGTTGCTTCTAGTTTGAGTGTTTGGTAGCATGTCTGCTCTCTTTTGCCGCTTTATACAGCTGTTGTTTTTTCGGACTCTCAATCTACTAAACATGTCTGATACATCAGATTGATTTCTTTATAAAAAATAAAAAAAAGAGACTTTTTTTATTATTTTCTTTTTATTGAATGTAAAAAGTAAGAACATCAGTTGAACTTTTATAAAAGTTCAAAGATAACACTCGGAATAATTTTTTTTCAGAGCACCATTCGAAAAAGTGAAAAATTCGACGTACCAGCCAGAATTAATAAAAGTTATAAAACATCAGCTTAAAATCCCGCAACTGGTGGTGGATCACACGGGCCAAAACGCAAAGCAACGGTAACAACCTAAACATTTCCAAATTCACCACTCTTCAAATTTGAAATGTAGTGGCCATTCCGTAATTACTTCAACATCCAAGCCCCCTTTCCTAATTAACTACTTTAATTTTGCTTCCCACTTGTAGCCAAGTCCAAGCCCTTCGTATTGCACAATATAAACTCGCCTTTCCACTGTTTCCCCCCTTCTCCTCTTCGCTTTTCTGAAGCCCCCAAATCCTCAAACCCTTCTCTCTCCTTGCCAAATCAATCACTCAATCAATCTTCCCCGCCTCGTCTCTCTCCCTCTCCTAGGGTTTGTTGGCCGATTTGCTTGAAATTTGATCTTCGACCATGTCGCTGAGGCCGAACGCTAGGACCGAGGTTCGCCGGAACCGCTACAAGGTCGCTGTCGATGCCGATGAGGGTAGGAGAAGGAGAGAGGACAACATGGTGGAGATTCGGAAGAGTAAGAGGGAGGAGAGCTTGCAGAAGAAGCGTCGTGAGGGTGTGCAGGCTGCTCAGCAGTTTGCCGCTTCTGTTCCTCCTGCATCCGGAGCGGACAAGAAAGTACGATCTGTAATTTGTTCTATTGCTGTCTGTTTCAATTTGCACCAACGACTAGATCAGTTATTTTTAGATTTCCTTACTGTGTAGTTGATTGATTTCGAGGATTGTAGATTGCTTTGATTTTAGGGTTTTAGTAGTTTTATTTGGAATTGAGTGATCTGATATATTTGTTGTTTTGCAGATAGATAGCATACCGTCATTGGTGGCAGGTGTCTTTTCGGATTATCCTAATGCTCAACTCGAGGCCACTACTCAATTCCGGAAGCTTCTGTCAATAGGTTCCTGATTTTTCAATTCTGGTTCTAGTTGCTCTTTTTTGTTGCCGGCAGCTGAGACATTATTTGTTTCGCTTTTCATGTTACTTATAATTATAACTAGAAGATTAAGTTGATTTCCATGTGATTCAAACAAAATTGAACTACGGAACACTGAATAGTATGAGGGATACTGAATGGTATTCAATTGGAAAGCTAAGGAGATACATACGAATATGCTTTCCATTTGTAACAGATGTTGTGACGTAGCTAAGTAGGTAACCATGGTATCTTTGTGCCCTTTGACTTGGCAGAAAGGAATCCTCCAATCGACGAAGTTGTGCAATCCGGTATTGTTCCTCGCCTTGTTGAGTTTCTTGCCCGGGATGATTATCCACAACTTCAGGTTTGCCATCTTCATAAACTATATTTTGGATCATGTTAGTCTGCATCATTTTTTGTTCTAATATTTTTTTCTGCAATTGTCTTAGTTTGAGGCAGCTTGGGCTCTCACAAATATAGCTTCTGGGACATCGGAGAACACTAGGGTGGTAATAGATCATGGAGCTGTGCCGATTTTTGTGAAGCTCCTTGGTTCTCCGAGTGATGATGTTCGTGAACAGGTATAATTCATTAAATTTCACTGTAAAAAATCATAATATTTAATTTTCACGAAAGTATTCCCTAACTATGCTCATGTCCTAATTTTTGCAGTTATTTATACTTTTAGTTGGACATTATTATTACTCAGTATATGCCAACAATATATTATGAAATAGCAATTTGTATGTATTGAAATGTCCATCTATATGGCAGGCAGTCTGGGCGTTGGGAAACATTGCTGGTGACTCACCAAAGTATCGTGACCTTGTCCTACAAAATGGTGCCTTAGCGCCATTGTTGGCTCAATTCAATGAGCATGCAAAGATCTCTATGCTGAGAAATGCAACCTGGACTTTATCAAACTTCTGCAGAGGCAAACCGCAACCTGCATTTGAACAGGTTTATATGTGATACCTCAGTGTCAGTTTTTTCTTGACATTTTTTAGTCCATTGTATTAATTATTGAAACCCTGTGGCCTTAATTGATCGTGTTGGACAGACAAAGCCGGCTCTTCCAACTCTCGAGCGCCTCATTCATTCAACTGATGATGAAATCTTGACAGATGCTTGCTGGGCCTTATCATATCTATCTGATGGTACTAATGATAAGATTGCGGCTGTTATTGAAGCTTCAGTCTGTCCTAGACTTGTTGAACTGTTGCTGTGAGTATACATCCTGAAACTCCATTATATGCTTTATGTTCTCTCGTTTGTTATGGGTTTTATACGTTACTTATTGGAGTTTTTTTTTTTTGACAGTCACCCATCTCCATCAGTGCTCATTCCTGCTCTTCGCACCGTTGGGAATATTGTGACTGGAGATGATGTTCAAACTCAGGTATTATATAACATCTTCCATATGAGACCTGCTACCGTATACAATTTGATATAATTCTCCTTTCTGTTATCATTTGAGCTTGCAGTTGAAAAAGAAATTGTATGAAATTTTGGTTTTGGGTAAATATTGTTTTAGTAAATCAGTGATTTGGAGTTTAAGTTGGTATAGTGCCCTTTCAATTGTTTTTGAAAACTTTAATCAGATAGGAGGGAGCTGCCTTTCAAGATCTTTAACTCGCAAACCAGTTGACTGACTTGCATCTGTTAGTTTGTTGACTAGGTTATGGCTATACAGATTGCTTATTATACAAAGGAATTTTAGCAAGGATTTTGCATGTCAACTACTGATAAATCTCAATCCCTGTACTGAGAACTGAGAATTTGTCTTGGGAGTTAGGACTCAATATTTGAACTTCTTCTTCTTTGATTCTTTCTAATAAATGTTTTTCATTTAGACTATCATAGACCATCAAGCACTGCCTTGCCTGCTAAACCTGTTGACAAATAATCACAAGAAGAGTATCAAAAAGGAAGCTTGCTGGACCATTTCAAACATTACTGCAGGAACCAAGGAACAGATACAGGTTTTATATTCTCACTGCAACTTTTTTGTTAAGAGTATAAGAGGAGTTTCAGTTTCTACTGGATGCTTAATTGCATGTGTTTGATTATTTCTAAAAGGAAGGTTTTGATAAACGCAGGCTGTGATTTTAGCTGGAATTTTTGGTCCCTTGGTCCAGCTACTTCAAAATGCTGAGTTTGATATCAAGAAAGAAGCTGCCTGGGCAATTTCAAATGCTACTTCTGGCGGTTCCCATGAACAAATTAAGTATGCTTTCTTTTTATCAAGTTTGGTGTTGGATTATCAATGTACTTCATCTCAAAGTTCACATTATAATTACCTTCTGCGATCAGGTATTTGGTCAGCCAGGGATGCATCAAGCCAATGAGTGATCTATTGGTCTGTCCTGACCCAAGGATCATTACAGTCTGCTTGGAAGGTCTTGAGAACATCTTAAAGGCTGGGGAAGCAGAGAAGGTCATGGGTAATGCGGGAGATGTGAATCCCTATGCACAGATGATAGAAGACGCTGATGGTTTAGAGAAGATAGAGAACTTGCAAAGTCACGATAACAACGAAATATATGAGAAAGCTGTCAAGCTTCTTGAAACCTATTGGATTGAAGACGAGGAGGAGGAATTGCCTGCTATTGGTGGAGATACTTCCCAGAATGGATTTCAGTTTGGAGGCAATGACGTTTCAGTTCCATCCGGTGGATTTAAGTTTGGTTAAGGACTCAAGGGTATGTGCCTCACTTTGATCTCTAGCATTTAAAAAAATAGTTGGATCTCTAGCACTTTATGATGCCATTTCTAAAAATAGTTTGTTTTATGGTAAAAAAAAGTTTTAACACTTTGGTGGAATCTGTGTGATGATACCAACCAGCTTTTGAAAAATATCTATTTATAATGCTTGGCACCAACCAAGCCCTTCAATCGCTATCCATCTGAACATGCTTTTTCTGTAGCATAAACATCTTCCTTCCAGTAATCGGTTGTTGTCAATTTTGCAGGGTCTTGTGAAGCGTTTACTTGTGTCGGTTCGTTGGTGTCAAGTCCTTTCTAACACAACTTGGCAATGTTGAGGTGCTCTCTCTCAAAGCACATCATCATGATAATTTTCTGTGTTGGTAAAAGAAGAGTCCGTGTCTGGATCAATTTCTAGTCATTTTTTATGTCTTATATACGTTTGTTTATGAAGCCACTACTACTGCAAGATGATACATGGTTAGGCAAAGTTGCCATGTACTACGTTTATTTCTTAATACTACTCTACAAGTGTTCAGGCTGCATACTAGGGGGGAATGGGAACTTAATCTTAGTTCACCCTTGCTACGGTCCTGCTTTTCTTATGTATTTGTTGCCCAAATTTTGTTTTTGTCAAATAGTGGGATCTGTGTTGCAAGCGAATGAATGTATTATTAAAGCACGATATATGTTATCCTCTCTTACCTTTCTTCAAGTGAAATTGAAGCTAAATTTAATTTTTTTTTTATCCCTTCTGTTATACAATTGCATCTACTGGTCCCGTTATAAGTTGCAGGGGTAGGTACTGTTATAGGAAGTTTAAAATACGAAAATATCCCCATGTTGGGTGACCTCTCATACGGCAATCTACATACATAGGTTGATTCCTTAAACTTATCACACAAGCAGCCAGAAACCTCCAACGTACTTGAGTGTCGTAATGCTAAGCTACAAGTGTTGATGTAGCTTCCAGGAAGATGCATTCTTGTCTACTGCTACATAAACCTCTGTACTTCCCCTCAAATAGTAGCCGTTAAAAAGAGCATTTTTATTCACCTGTGACCCTGTCCAAGTTACAACGTTGGAGAAATGGAGGCCTCGGATTCTGTCTACCGATGGTGGAGACCGATGCTCACGGATGACGAGGTCTCGAGCCTGAAATTCGACATGTCCAGCACCTCCAGTACTCTGACCCCAAGGCTGAGGATTGCAAGGGAGCTGGAGAGAGAGGCAGCGTTGGCTTCAAATGCAGGGCTTGATGATCTCAGGCACAAGCTCATCACTTACAAAGCCGGCGACTTGTGGGTCCCGATGGGCGGAATCAGCAAGGAAGAGATGGAGATTCCACCTGTAATCACCATTCTCTTGGTGGGTTTTTCTGGGTCTGGCAAGAGCTCTCTTATTAACCTCATGTACAGTGTCCTTGGCAGAGCTGGGATCATACCCTTTGCTCAAACATCAACAGGTTTTTTTTTTTTACTTAATTTCAATTCTAACACTTCTTATATTCTTTCATCCTTAATTCTCAGTAATTTAATGGCAATTATTTTTGGGCATGCTTTTGCAGGGACAATGTTCATGGAGGAGCACAATGTGCTGAGGTCAATGAGGAGCGGGTTCTGCGTGTATGATTCGAGAGGGCTGGATTACAAGCACATGGATGAGGGGCTCGATGAGCTGGAACGATGGATGGAAGATGGGGTCTACCACAACCAGCCTTGCTGGAGACCGGGTGACGATTCCATGGATGCTCGTACATGGAGACCTTCTTCTAAGTTCTTGAAGAGGAAGGTGAATTTCACAATGGTGGTTGCCAATATTGCTGAGATATGTAAGGCTCTGAAGGCTGGTGATTCTCAGCCTTTGGAGGCCACTAGAGAACTCTTCTGCTCTCCAGCTCTCAGAAAATGCAGTAAGTTTCTTCACCTCTCCATATTTTTTGGGGTAAAGTTACAGAACATATCCTGAACTTTGAATATCGCGAAAAGTATCCACAACCATGGAGTAACCTAAGTATCAATAGAGACAATTATCATTTATAGTTAACAGTCATACAGTATTGTATTTAACATAGGTAATATAATCATTCTCAACAAGCCATGAATGACAATAATTAGGCTAGTAATTGCAACTCACCCTAAAGTTTGGGCTAATTTCCACAGCTAATTTCCTGCAATTTTCCTGTTTATTGTCACAAAGATACTTAAATTTCACAAGTAAAAGATAAAAGTGTTTTTCGGGTTTTAATTGCAGACGAGAACCCGATCTTAATATTAACCCATGGAGACAAGCTGTCTGCAGAGGAGAGGTTTGAAGGGAGGCTTAAAATTTGTCGGTTCCTTGGGATATCTGAGGTGACAGGAGCCTACGACGTGGCGTGCTTGACTGAGCAAGGTGTGGTGGCCGAGGATTCGGACCCTGTGACTGCTTATGCTGTGGCTGAAGCGGTTTACAGGGCGTTGCTAAGCTCAGACAGGGGTCATCTGCCCAAGGAGACCTTTAGGAACAGGGTAATGGTGGTATTGTCATGGCTCTTTTGTTTGTTTGGTGCCTTGTTTGCTTGTCTTGCTCGGATATTCGGCGATCTTGCCCGTCTTATGAGAAGTTAGGAAATGCTATATTGATTTGTGTAGTAGTAAATAAAGATAAGAAAATGTTATGTATTGATTTGTGTTGATGTAAATAAAGGTAACATCATTTACCAAAAATAAAATAAAGGTAACTTCTGTATAAGAAGTTAGGCATTGAATCTGAATTTATTGATTGAAGAATTGTGTCTTTTTTAGTGTGGTTATTGTAATGCTGAAAATGTATGAAATCTATTACATCATAACATAGCATCATCATCACTACCAATTTTTGAAACATAAACATTACACAGAGCATATGCAAAGACTTCATTTTAGGCAAATTGCCTCATAAATCAACCTTATTCATAGTGATGATACATCTTGGAAGAAAGGCGAGGCGTAACCACAACTTCAAGCGGGGTAGCCTTATGCAAGCTCGCTTCAAAGCCCTCGGTCATGTCCACCGGCTCACTCGAGATCTTCGACAACTCGAATCCTTGGAGCAACCGAGCCATGGTCATGGGTATAACCCACTCAGCCAACTCTTTCCCGGGACAAATTCTCCTCCCTAAACCAAACGGAATGTAAGTAAAGTCGATTCCTTCATTACTTTCTTTCCCAAGAAACCTCTCCGGTTTGAACTCTTCAGGATTCTCCCATACTTTCGGGTCCCTAAGTAATTTCCAATAGTTGATCAACACAATGGATCCCTTCTTTACTTTGTAACCCCCTACAGTGCAATCCTGTGTTGCATAATGAGGCGCGCCCATGGTTGAGGAAGGGTACATTCGTAGTGTCTCGTTGATCATGGCGTTTAGGTAGACGAGTTTCTCAATGTCGGCTTCTTCTACCCATCTTTCCTTACCCACGACTCGATCTATCTCTTCCTTGGCGCGCTCCATCAGGTGTGGATGGTTTAACAACAACGAAATTAGCCATGTCATAGCAACCGAGGTGGTGTCTGTTGCCCCTGTTATTAAAGTCTACAATGCCAAAATATACACAAAGATACATTAATAAGATGATAACTAATTAAGTCTGTTATGGGGGAGACGAGTCCAACTGCCAAGCCTAACATACAAGCCCATAAAGTTCCATCCCAAAACCAATTAGTGATAGGAGAAGACTTCTCCTATCACCAAGACACCAATTGGTTTTGGAAATCTTATGTCCTTATATACTACCTTGTCGTGGGATTCACAATTGAACCCCAACAAAATCCTTCATTAGCTTGTCGTGGGTTAAAAGAGCAATATAAACGTTAACATACCTCAACGGTTGCGCCAACTATGACATCTTTTAGGAGCAAATGATCAAAGTTAAGCTTTCCTTTCCCCACTTCACGTAGAAGAACATCAATGAAATCCTCTTCACCACGTTGATGATGCGGCATCAATCCTTTTCGATGCTCATCGATCCAAGCATCGACGACCTCATCAAACCGTTTGGAAATCTTCTTCATTATTCGAACGTGGCCTTGAGGATCAAGCCACTCGATGAAGGAAGAAGGGAAGGCATCGGTAATCACAGGAAGAGCAAACGTGTGAAGGATCTCCGCGGCGATCTTATGAACCTTGGTGGCCTCGTCGTCTCGTGGGTCACAAGAATAACGTTTTCTAGCCATTAACATTGTGATGACGTTAAGTGATTCGCGAGAAAACCACTCGCTCAAGACTATGTTGGTGCTGTCTTTTTTGCAAGTTTGGTGCAATTCGGAGATGAAATGTTGAATCTCACGCAGCTGAAATTGTTTGAGTTCTGATAATTTGGTAGGAGAAAGAAGTTGTTGCATTGTTATTTTTCGGATCTCTTTCCAATATGTGCCGGATGACATTCCAAATGAGGCGTCGTGGAATATAAATTTCCTACAAGTGCAACACAAATGTTACAGGTAAATAATACGTCAAAACTGTAATCAACATAGACAAACTAAAAGGAGAGGAAAGGACTATTAATTAGGAAGATCCACATCATCTAAAATACGGTTCGTCATAGAATTTTTCTAAGATCAATTATAAGGTTCGGAGATCTGATTTTGTATATATAATATAATAACAAAAATGAATTCAACTCAATTACATAAATACATCTCAGCTAGCCCAACTACAATGCAATCAAAATTAACAACTAATATCAATTGCAATCAAAATCAAAATTAAAAAAAATCATACAGTTAATCAACGTAAGCAGAAGTAATTACAACATACCCAAAAGCTGTACCAGAAGGGCGTGCATTCAAGACCTTATCATTGACAGTGAAACATTCCTTGGCTGCTTCCCAGCTGTTCACGAATACAACCGACTTCACGCCAACTCGAAGCGCAAAAACGGCGCCGTATTTATCCGCCACCTTTCCTATAAGTCTATAGCGTGGCAATTTGCGGTTGTTGAGCAACGGAATGTGGCCCAGGATTGGCCATGCCCCTGCTGGCTCTGGAACCGGGCCGGGCCCGGGTTTTATGTCGTTGGCGTTTTTAGTGGTTTTGAATCGGTGGCGAAAGATTACGAGGAGGATTAGGAGGCCCGAAATAAGCCCAAACACCCACTCCATATTATTATTATGATTATTGAATGTTGGTGGTAGCTACTAGCTAGATCGAGATTGGGTTTTATAATGGGGATTTGAATTGAATATTACTATTAACTATAACTAATCGGGTATGTATAATGCGGTCAGGTTATTATATTATATTGTAGTGTACTTTTTTTTAATCATGCTATATAAATAATGAAAAACTAAACATGTCTCCAGTAAGATATACTTAAAAATATAAAAAGTTTTACCGAATCCAGATAATAAACATGAGAGAAAAATAATTGAGCTTGTCGTGATGTCTTCAGTACGTGGTCAGGAGCAGAATTGTATTAATATATTGTGTAACATATAAAGTTAGAACTTAGAAGCAACATATATGACAATACAATATTGAAAACTAAGAAAATAAGAGATTTTAATCAACCAATAGTTATGAATCCATGATATACCACCAGGAAAATGGGTAATCTTATGAAAATTAAATAGTGAATATGTTCTAAAAAGTGTTTTAAGTTTGTAGCATGGGGTCATTAATAATTTACTTCTTAGTTGTATAATATATCGCAATAAGTGACTCTTTACATAAAGAGATTCAAAGATTTTACACGTGATACGTGAATCATGAAGGCGCACATCGAATCATCAATAATTATTAAGAAGAATACTTTTATCATTATTCCTTTTCAATAGTACTTTTTTTTTGTTTTTTTATTAGGTGAGGATTAGGACGCGCTCCTTACGGAGGACGTCCTAGAATATCCTTGTAGATGAGAACCTTAAGTTTTGTATGATTCCTAATACACTCAATAGGTAGACTGTGACCCAGCTTAGCGATTTTGTCGACCACATCATTACATTCTCTAGGAATATAATCAATAGAAATATCTTGAGTTCCATGCAGGTAAATCAAGATATCTGAAATAATTAATTCAATTTCCCATGGGCATTCGATTTTCCCCTTGATCGCATTGATGACTTGCAGGTTGTCACTTTCAATTTCAACCTTTTCCAGGTTCATTTTTCTCGTCTCTTTAATTGTCTCTCGGAGAGCCAGAGCTACAGCTTTTAGTATTGAAATCCGACCAAAATTCTATACCATCATATTAATTACATGCCCTCTTTGGTCTCTTATATTAATTCCTCCTGATGCCTGCTCGTTTGAAAGTCTGGACGCATCAACATTGATTTTTATAAGTTCCATTTTTTTGGGCGATTGTATTTTCCGTTTCTTAGGCTTATGATATAGAGTCTCATTTCTTTCTTCGTCTTCGGTCCATTGTCTCGATCTCTCCCAATTGCACAATTGTGTCCGGATGTAATTTTCTAAGTCAGGAATGTCATCATAATGATCTTCTTGGAATATCAATTTGTTTCTTTGGTGCCAAACGTACCACCAAACTACTGCAGCTATAATGAACTCCTTCTTGCCAAGGATTTGGTACAATTCGTTTAGTATTTGTCTTGGTGTCTTGTCATTGGTATTAAAACCCCTAATTATATTTGCTAATTTTGTGTCTGTCTTACTAGTTATATATATCATGTAAGGGCATTTAGCTAGTAAATGTGTAGTATCCTCTGTGGTACAATCGCATAATACACACCCGCCAGGTGTTACGATTTGATTATCCCTTAGTCTTGACTTCATTGGGAGCCCATTATTATAAATTTTCCAAAGAATTTTTTTCACTTTTGGGTAAATGTCCAATTTCCAAATCCACTGGTTTATATATTGGGTTTGTGTTTCTAATTTCGTGATCAATTCTACAGCTGACGAGGTAGAGAACCATCCATTTTTACTAGGTTCCCAATAGAGTCTATCTTGGATATTATTTTCGGGTAGGGGGTTGCTTGGATTACTGGAACTATGTCATTAGGCAGGACTTGTTTTAATTCATCAGTCTTCCATTTACGATCAATCGTGAACTTTGGCTGCTTCGTTAATGTTATTTGGATTTGTTGCATGATGGTATAACGGTCCCCCGAGGTTCCAGTTGTCTTTCCAGAAATTTACCGTTTTTCCATCACCTATTTGCCATATAAGACCCTTATAGAATTCTTCTCTTAGATTCATAAGTTTTTTCCATTGCCAAGATGTATTTGATTGTAGTTTGTATGAAAATAAGTTATCATTTCTAAAGTATTTCTGGTTAACTATCCGAACCCAAATATTATTTGGTTCAGCTAATAATTTCCAGAGTAGTTTCATTTGTAGTGCCTTGTTCATATGTTCCGTCTTCCTAATTCCAAGTCCCCCATATGTCTTTGGTTTGCAAATTTTATCCCATCCCACTAAAGGCTTATGGTTTCTATCTTTATTCCAAAAGAATTCTCTATTTATTCTATCCATCTCAGCGTGAACACTGCTTGGCAGCATAAAACTTTGCATAACGTAATTTGGTTTTGTAGCTAGGTTCGATCTAATCAGAGTTGTACGCCCTTCTTGAGAAAGGGAGTTCGCTTTCCATTTAGCTAGTTGTTTATGGGCATTACCAATTGAATCCATGAAAGTCTCTTTATTAACTTTACCATTTATAATAGGACAACTCAAATATTTTTCAATATCCGTCATTGATGTGATTCCAAGAACTTGTTGAACATGTGTTTTTTGAGCGGTGGTCCCATTTTTAGAAGCTTGAAAGGAAGATTATTATAATTAACTATTTTTCCTGAGATCCTACAAAAGTTATCAACAATGTTTTTAACTTTCAAGCAAGCCCCCTGGGAGCCTTTGACGAAGATGATGATATCATCAACAAATGAGAGGAAGGGGATCCTAATCCCACCTCTAGAGATTGGGAAACCAATCGTGTTTTTATCCACTTGGCTCGTAATTTGTAACTTTCTTGAGAGAATTTCTGTAGCAATAACAAAGAGGAAGGGCGACAACGGATCACCTTGTCTTAGGCCTCTTTCCGGGCTAAATGGGTCCGTGGGACCATTATTTACTAATATTGAAAAGGATGTTGAGCACACACACTCCCTAATCCAAGCAATGAACGTGTTGTCAAATCCAAATCTTTGTAGTACTTCGAAGAGATATTCCCAATCAACACGATCATAGGCCTTTTCCATATCTAATTTAATAGCAATCCATCCATCTTTGTTTTTGGAGCTCCTAAAGAGTGGAATATTTCATGGGCTATGAGAAAATTATCCTAGATCGATCGATTTGACACAAAAGCTCCTTGAAGAGGGTGTACTATTTTGCCTATTACCTTTTTTAGTCGTTCTGTTTTAATTTTAGATATTATTTTGTATATTGTTGTGCATAGGCTAATCGGTCTATAATGGTTAGTCGAGTTTGGGTTTTCAGTCTTCGGAATTAGTGTTATAAAAGTATGGTTGAACTGCTTTAATAGTCTCCCAGAGTGGAAGAAACTTTTGGCCGCTTTAACTACTGATGGACCTACAATATCCCAATATCTCTTTTAAAATTCTGTCGTTATCCCATTAGGTCCCGGTGATTTATCTGTTCCTAATCCCATCACTATCGATTTGATTTCTTCATTAGTAATCGGGCTTATTAGCATAGTATTATCTTCATCCGTTATTTCTTTCATGACTAAATTAAGATATTCTTGGGCACCATTGTTGCTCGTTGGTTCTTTTGCATACCTTCTTTTGAAGTCCAATCATATTTCTTCTCGGATGTAATCCGTTCGTATAATAGGTGTGCCCTTATTTGTTATTATTTCTTTGATAGTTCTACGGTTTTGTCTTCCATTTGCAATCTTATTGAAATAACCTGAATTTGTATCCGTCAATTTAATATGTTTTGTCTTGGCTCGTTGTTTCCAATACATTTTGTAGTAGTTTAGGGTACATTCTTTCTTATGTATTAGTCGGATTTGTTTCTGTATGGCACTAGGTTGTGGTGATATCAAGATGTTGTTTTGAATTTCCACAAGTTTTTCTTCAATATCTTTTAATTGTTCAAATATGTTTCCAAAGGTACGCTTGTTCCAATTCTTAGTTTTTTTCTTAAATAACTGTGTTTTTTTCATAAGGTTAAACATATTAGAACCTGAAATTGAACTCGCTGATGAGGTATTTTCGGTGGTCGTTATACCTATCAAAGAATCCTAACTTAACCAATCTGAGTAGAATGGTAAGCAAGGGTCGATCCCATAGAGACTCGTGTAAATGTGTTATTGCTTAAGTGCCAAGTAACGATTTGATTTCCCAATATCTCTTTTAACTACTGATGGACCTACAATATCCCAATATCTCTTTTAAAATTCTGTCGTTATCCCATTAGGTCCCGGTGATTTATCTGTTCCTAATCCCATCACTATCGATTTGATTTCTTCATTAGTAATCGGGCTTATTAGCATAGTATTATCTTCATCCGTTATTTCTTTCATGACTAAATTAAGATATTCTTGGGCACCATTGTTGCTCGTTGGTTCTTTTGCATACCTTCTTTTGAAGTCCAATCATATTTCTTCTCGGATGTAATCCGTTCGTATAATACGTGTGCCCTTATTTGTTATTATTTCTTTGATAGTTTTACGGTTTTGTCTTCCATTTGCAATCTTATGGAAATAACCTGAATTTGTATCCGTCAATTTAATATGTTTTGTCTTGGCTCGTTGTTTCCAATACATTTTGTAGTAGTTTAGGATACATTCTTTCTTATGTATTAGTCGGATTTGTTTCTGTATGGCACTAGGTTGTGGTGATATCAAGATGTTGTTTTGAATTTCCACAAGTTTTTCTTCAATATCTTTTAATTGTTCAAATATGTTTCCAAAGGTACGCTTGTTCCAATTCTTAGTTTTTTTCTTAAATAACTGTGTTTTTTTCATAAGGTTAAACATATTAGAACCTGAAATTGAACTCGCTGATGAGGTATTTTCGGTGGTCGTTATACCTATCAAAGAATCCTAACTTAACCAATCTGAGTAGAATGGTAAGCAAGGGTCGATCCCATAGAGACTCATGTAAATGTGTTATTGCTTAAGTGCCAAGTAACGAATATGGGGGTTTGTAATTGTAAATTCTAAACCCAAACTTTACATTCTTCTCAACTTCCTCCAAACTTCTTTCTACCAACTCATTACAATTACATTAAAGAACTTTGCTTCTTGTTTTTTTTTTCTTTTCTCTTTTGCCTCTTTTCAACTCTTTCTTACTTTGCTTAATGAAGACTAAAAACATTTAAACACTCTTTCTTTTGCTTATTTTGCAACAAACTTCATCTTCATTTTTTTTCAACTTTGAACACAAGAGTTTTATTTCCTCTTTTTCTACCACTTTTTCATACAACTCTCCCATACTTATACATAACTCACACAATACAACCAAAACCTAAAGTCCTAAATCCCGGATTATGGGTCAAGCTTATTCGGCTATGGATCATTTTGTGGAGCTAATAAAAATAGGCTTAAGGCTCAAATAAGTGGGGTGTCAAAAACATGGATCTTGTAGGGTAGGAAGGGAAATAATAGGCTATAAAGAAACATTGCCTCAATCACTTTAATGTCATGCATTCAATCATATAAAGCAACCTCAAAATAGAGTGTTAACGCAAGTTCTAGAGCTAGATAATCATGGTGATTCACTCAAGAATGTAAAGAACAAATATATCATGAAAGGCCAAAAATCAAATCTCACAAGGCTAATTGTTTCGTCTAGAACTTCAGAATGAATCAAATACTCAAGCTAAATACATGCTCCATCCTATAATCAAATCATTTAATCAATGATCATGCTTATATCATATCCACTTCAGTAAATCATGCAAATCATGGGTTAGAACTTATACTTAACTTAGAAAAACAAGAGAAATCAAATAATGGGGAAATAAGAACCTAAATGCAATATTTTTGTATTTTTTCGAATTTTTCTATTTTTTTTTCATTTTTCAGAATTTTAATCAATGCATGCAAAAACTTTAAACATGGCCTAAACTAATGCAACTATATGTAATGCAAATAAGTACTTCCCTTCCCCCATGCTTAAAACATACTTTGTCCCCAAAGTATAGTAAAAAGGTAAAGGAAAGAGAAAAACTCACAGAACCTAGTGGTTTGGCGGGTAATAAGGCAGAAAATCTTGTGGCGGCGGTGGCTGGTACTCCGGATGAACCTCTGGCTGCGGTGGATAGTATGGTGGAATCTCTTGAGCTGATGGTGGCTGATATGGAGGGAATTGAGGATACGGTGGATCTGGAAAGGCGTATTAACGGATAAGACTGATGAGGAGGATAACCCGCTGAACTCCAGCCATCCAATCTAGTGTTGAGCAATCTAAACTGCTCATCCTGGCGGGCCTGAAAAGCAGCAAGTTGCTGATCCTGATGAGTCTGATATGATGTGAACCTCTGATCCACATAACCACGCATGTTCTGGAAGCCCTGATCGATGTGAGACTTCATACTGTTGTAGCACTGCGTGTTGTCCAGCTGCATCTGTCTCATCATCTCCATCATCTGGTTGTACTGCGTATCAGAATACTGATGATCACCTCCAGCAGGTACAGATTGTCGCTGCTGGGCATCCTCCTCCTCTGTGTCTTCAGCCTCAGCAGACTCTTCCTCTTCATCTTCTTCTTCTTCCTCAGCCATAGTGAAATCCTCATCCATGTCCTCCTCTTCAGACTCCTCAACAATAATGGGGGCCTTATTTTTACCTCTAACTGGGCCCTTGACAGTAATCACTTCCAAATCTTCATCCCAGGCTTCAATATACCAGTTAGTCGGGTTGCTTCCAATCTTGACTCGGCTCCCATCAAGAAGCTTCATTGCTCGCCCAGAATCCCCAAGCACCCAGTAGTAGGAGTTCCTGTAGAAATATAGGACACCCATCTTCTTAAGCATAGTGAAGTTGATTGCCACCGGTGGGATGTCAACTCGTAACCTGCTCAGATCAACGCCAAAGTGCTTGGCCAGATGGGTCACAATCCCACCAATACAGATAGCTCCTCCACCCTTGTTTGCAACATGGTACATATGATTCATCAGCATGGCACCCATACTCATCCTTTTTTCTTTCAACAAAGCAGCCAATACAACCACATCTTTCTTTGGGCAATTGTTTCCACCTTCACCCCGTCCATTCATGCTACCAGAAATAAATCGTTGAAAAACTTTGATGGCGGGATGAGTGATGGGAGAAGCCTTTTCTTGGGTTGGGTTATAAGTTCTTCTCCCTGTTATGGCTCTCCAGAAATGTTTATCAGCCCATGTAGCACCATTCTCAGTAAGCACGACATCATTTCATAAATATGAAGGAACCCAAACGCCTGGTTGACCTCTTTCAAGGTCATCTTCCTCCTGACACCTCCGAGCCAGAACTTAATCTCCCCTTCTCTTCTGAAATCAATGGACAAGGTACTTAGAAACTCCAGTGTTAACCCCTTGTAAGTTGGTTCACACAGTTTCAAGAACTCGCCCATTCGTAGAGGCGCCCCTATCTAATTCAACAGATGAGCAATTCCGATCTCATTCATCAGGTTCCAATCAATGAACCTGGTTGCTGCCCATTTCCTATCCTTCAGAAGCTCAAATATGATCACATGATTGTTCTTTGCCAAACTGACCCCAAAAGTTTCTTGGGTATTTTCTCCCACCACAGCAGGGGGAGCATAAGCGGCTCGGGATGATGATGCAATATCTCTTCTACTTCTTTTCGGAGCCATTTATATCAAAATTTCACAGAAACCTGCACAACACCACAAACGGACCAAGCAAACACAATTTTTTTTGTCCCGGCAAGGACAACCACAACAATATTTCACAAATAATCGCTCAATCACTCACTTCCCCCACTACCTAAAACAATTTAATCAAAATTTAATTAAATTCTAATCAAATTATAGGTGAATTTAGGATTTATGCAAAAAGCTCAAATAAAACACGAATCTAGGCTAGAATCATGCAATAAACGAACTTTTGTGAAGAACTTAAGCCTAAATCCGAGCCTAAAGGGGTCAAATTCGGGGTTTTCTAGCGAAACCTAGATCTAGATTCAACTATGTAAAAATCGAAATTGAGTGAGGATTTGAGACACTTACTTGAATCCTTGTTGATTGTGAAGTTGTTGGCTCGATTTGGGGTTGAAATCCCGACTTGAGAGCTTGAAAAGAGCTTGAGATGGTCTTCAATGGAGGATTGAGAGAGGGGTAGGAGAAAGAGAGGGGCGGCGAAGTGATGGGGGAAGGAAGGAATCGGGTTTAATTAAAAGAGATCCCGAAAAAAATTGCCGATTGCGCGGCATCGTGCCTGATTGCGCGGCCGCGCAATTGCGAAGCCGCGCAATTGCGAAGCCGCGCAATTGCCTCCCAGTTGGGATTGCGCGGTGTCGGGTCTCTGGATTGCGCGACCGCGCATTTAGCAACCCAAGCCGCGCAATTCCAACTGAGTTGGCATTGCTCGGCTTGGCTACAGATTGCTTGGCCACACAATTTTTGTCCCTCTTTCGAGTATTTCTATACTTCATGGCTGACCCGAATTTATCTTAAAATTTGAGGATTATTTCTACCTAAACTAACTAATAAAAACAAAATTTGTAAAACAGAAAGCAAAAATTAAAGCAAAACTATCCTAACACATGGGTTGCCTCCCAAGAAGCGCTTGTTTAACGTCTTTAGCTTGACGTAAAAAGGATATTAAGAAGGATACGAGCTGTGGAATTCGATCTCCTTCCCATCGAATCCCATCTTCAGTGTGCCCTGCGGTATGCCGATCCTTGTATTAGCAGTTTTTAAAAATGGTCGTCCTAGAAACATTGATATCTTTCCAACTCCCGATCCCATGTCCATCACTAGAAAGTCGGCCGGAAATTTCAAGCAGTCCACCGTAACCCATACATCTTCAATTTTTCCTTTAGGCCTTACAGTGGAATGATCGGCCAGCTCTACTATGGTCCGAGTTTCTTTTAATGGTCCCATACCAAGTTTCTCATATAGGGACGAAGAAATCACATTGACAGATGCACCTAAATCAATTAAAGCTTCATTCACTTTGGTGCTTCCAATAGTGCATGGGATAGTGAACATGCCAGGGTCACTGCACTTCTCGGGCAAACACTTTTGAAACACAACAGACACATGTTCTTTTTCTTTGACTTGCTTCTGACTTCTCTCCTTCTGTCCCCTTTTCAGAGTACACAACTCTTTCAAAAACTTGGCATACCGAGGTATACTCTTGATTAGATTCAGTAGCGGGACATTAACTTTGCATGTACTGAAGACCTCAAACAGCTCTTTGTCATTCTTCAATTTCCGGGTTTCTTTCAAGGTCTCAGGAAAGGGTGGGACAAGTACATAGGCTTTCAGAAGAGGTTCAGAGTTGCCTTTCAGATCGCCCAGATTGCGCGGCGTCGCACCACATTGCGCGGCTGCGCTTTCACCCTCGATCCCGCGCAATCCCAACTGGGAGCACATTGCGCGGGTTTCACATTGCGCGGCCGCGCTTTTAGCAGCCAAGCCACGCAATCGGCCCTCGTTTCATTCTGTTGATTCTTCAGCTTCGCTCAACTGATATACTTACCCCGCCTCCGAACCATCATAAATAGAGACAAAACTGACATTCGCCCTCGGGTTAAGCTCTGTCTGGGACGGTAGCTTACTTGAATCTCTGGCTTCCAGTTTGCTCACTGCCTCAGCAATCTGACTGACTTGATTCTCCAGATTCTTTATATTGGACTTTGTTTCTTGTTGAAGCTGAGTTAGAGAACCATGTATTGTCGAAACTGTCTGAGTCAGACTTCTGATCATCTGGTCAGTGGACATATCATTCTGATTCACTCCCTGAGCCTGAGATTGGAAAGGTGGTCTGTATTGAGCTTGGCCACCTTGATTGTTGAACTGCTGATTGCTTGTATTGCCATACCTCAGATTAGGATGATCCCTCCAGCCTGGGTTGTAGGTGTTGGAGAAGGGGTCATACCTTGGCCTAGGTGGTCCATATCCTCCCACTGCATTCACCTCAGCTTTTTGATCTTGGAGTGTAGGGCAAGCGTCAGTGGGATGCATGTTATCAAAGCAGATTTCACAAGATTTCACCTGCTGTCTACCACTTTGCTGCAACAGCTGCTTCATCATCATTTTCAATTCAGTGACTTCATCTTGGATTTTCGTATTAGCCACCACTGAATTTGCAGCTCTCGAGATAGTCTCTTTTCTGAACTGTCTTGTGCCCTTAGACAGTTGTGTAAACAGTTCAAACGCAGCAACAGGAGTTCTGTTGAGAATGTGACCCTGGCAAGCTGCATTGACCAGTGTAGCCATGGAAAGGACAGTTGGCTATTGAAAAGATATAGAATCAGGTCTTGATCAGTGTAGCCATGGAAAGGACAACTGGCTACCAACCTCTTGAACCTCTCATAATATTCGTACAAGGACTCATTAGCTTCTTGTTCGATGTTACTGATTCGCTTTTTCAGATCGTTGAGCCTTGTAGCAGGGAAGTACTTCTCCAGAAAAGCTTCCTTCATCTTAGCCCATGTATCAATACTTCCCGGGGCCAAGTAGTAAAACCAGTCTTTAGCCTGATCCTTGAGAGAAAAAGGAAAGGCTCTCAGTGCAATCTGGTCATGAGTCACATCAGCAGGCTTCATGCTGGAGCACACAGCATGAAATTCAGAAAGATGCTTGTTGGGGTCTTCACCACTATGCCCATGGAATGAAGGCAAAAGGTGGATCAACCCGGATTTCAGCTCAAATTTGACTCCCTCACCGAGAGCAGGGAAATGCACCGCCAATGGCTGTTGTGTCAGATTTGGTGCAGTCAACTGTCTCAGAGTTTGGTCACCCATCTCAGCAGATTCAGATTCAGAGTCAGATTCTTCAAGAAAGAACGGTAAGGCCTAAAAGTGATTCCGGATTTCCTTCCTTAGCTTGAAGAGTGTCCTGTCAATATCTGGATCAAACAACAGGGGAGATGAGTTAGTAGCACGGGTATGAACCATATAACAGGTTCACACCCAAAACAGCACAAAAGTAATAAACACAAATAGCGACGAGTCCCTGACAACGACGCCAAATTTGATGAGGTATTTTCGATGATCATTATACCTATAAAAGAATCCTAACTTAACCAATCTGAGTAGAATGGTAAGCAAGGGTCGATCCCACAGAGACTCGTGTAAATGTGTTATTGCTTAAGTGTCAAGTAACGAATATGGGGGTTTGTAATTGTAAATTCTAAACTACTATGCAAAATAGAAAACTATCTAAGAATGCAAAAGATGGTTTTAATCAAATAAGAGACAAGCGTGTTCAACTAGTTACATCCATCATAGATATGCTTATTGATCATTGATTCTCCTGATTCTCAATTCCCTTGAATAATCTACCGTGGATTATTATCCAAAATTATATTTAGTTGAAAGAGCTAACAGTCTGAACAACCCTAATCATCTAACAACCTAGAACAACGTCTAGATTTAATTAAACGACAGCTTTAAGTTCAAAGTATCGATAGAAACAAATACTCAACGTAAACAGCTAATCAAATTGTCTGTGGTTTATTCCCTATACAATTGAATAGCCCAAACGGGTCCAAACAATTATAGTTGCTACTTTATCTAATCAATCCCGAACGGGACTTGATCAGATTAGTTGTAAATTAACCTAGAAATTCTATTAGGTAGCTAATCTAACAAAACCCTAGAATAATTCTGATTCAATTAAGCACAGGGAATAAAACCTATTCAAGTTGATGAGAATCAATCAAACCTCACAATATTATGCAATCTATGATTTCAATAACTAGTCAAACACAAGAGAAATTAGCAATGCATAATTAAAATAAAATCAAACTTACAAGAGGTTCAAAGATTGCTCCTTTGAGAAAACTCTCTCCAAAGAAACCCTAGCCTCCAAAGTTGATCAAAAGTTATCTAAAAATAAACTAACATAAAGTATTTATATGTCTCTAAAAATATCCCTCAAACTCTATCTTAAACACATATACTCGGAAATCATAAGCCCATAAGATCAATACCAAAGCCCAAAAACCAAATCTCGGCCCAAGTCCTTTGTCCGTGAGAAACGCCAGATTGCGCGGCTTGGCACCATATTGCGCGGCCGCGCAATGTCCTCCCCGCGCAATTGGCACCCATGTGGGAATGCGCGGGTTGGTACGCGACTTCGATCCCGCGCCCTTGGTTCTTGGCTTGGCTCGGTTCTTCTCCTAGCATGTCCTAGCTTCCTTAGCTTGCTTGACTCGTCCACCACCACCATGGTCCATCTGCACTCGCCCCGTTGTTGCTCCTGAACCTAAAACCCTGTAAAACCGAGCAAACCAGCGCATAATACCCGACAATACAAAAACCTAAAAACTACATAAAAGCTAACCAAAACCTAACCAAAACATATATAAAACATGCATCTAAACTACTCCTATATGCAAGCTATCACTCGCCAAGATTGTTTGACCACATTTCTAAAGTCTTTTCTATACATCAACACTTTCTCTATCTTAAAGGGGACAACCTTAAATATCTCTTCATTGGTAATTTCAACCGAAATTTTACAATGGTCAGAACTAGTAAAAGCATAGTTCGTTGTAGAGATGTTTGGGAACCATTGAATGATATTGTTACTAACCAATACTCTGTCTAATCTTTCGTAAATGTTATCAATTTCTGTTTTTTTTTCTCCATGTGAAAGTGTTACTCATAAACGGAATATCCTCAACAAGGCAGTCATTTTTAAACTTAGTTAGTCGTTC
Source organism: Fallopia convolvulus (assembly GCA_964016875.1). Taxonomy (NCBI): domain Eukaryota; kingdom Viridiplantae; phylum Streptophyta; class Magnoliopsida; order Caryophyllales; family Polygonaceae; genus Fallopia; species Fallopia convolvulus. The sequence continues at coordinate 7,630,783 of OZ024734.1, forward strand.
AAATCTACTTGTTTCCGGGATAGCACCCCCTTTTTTCTCACTTGGATCTTGTATTTCGTTTAGGTCACCAATAATCAGAATGGGTAACACTTTCATAGCCCAATCTTCATAATATACCAATTTATTTTGAACGCACCTCAATTCACATTTCCATTTTGTTAACCTGATCTAGTTATGGTTGATAATATGGAATATACAATCTAATATCCTCTTATTTATAGCACTGTTACACCTTCCTAGGTTTGGTTGGTCAAAGCCATTCTTTAACATATTTTTACTGTAATAATCATGCATACAATAGAGGAGTCTATCCCTTTTAATGTTTCTGTAACTCAAACTTTTCCTAAGGATTTTGTTCATGATGGTTTTATAGTTCCAAGTACAATCATGTTGAACACACCAACATTCCTCATTTGTACACTTCTGTAAAGAAAACAGCTTTTTAATGTTGCAACAAAGAGAACACCAGTAATAATCCCTAGTCCATTTAGGTCTTTCTAATCTCCACATTAGGAGGTGTAATCTCCAATTCATAGTCTTCTTCACCAAATCTTCCTCAAAAGGATTTCCTTTGTGATGTCTTTCTTCACATCTTCTTTGGTCGATCTTCAATCTACAGCTACAAATAAGCAGATAATATACATGGTCACTTTTATGGCTACTCGATTTCTTGCAACAGATTTCAGCATAGCCAGTTACACAAATCTTGAAAAGTATCAAAAAGCTATTGTCATTAATATCTATTCTATCCCTTGACATTGCTATTTCCTTAAACCAATACATAATCACATTTCTTCTAAGGTACAAGCAATAGTAGGGGTAATATTCATTAAACATCAGCTAATAAAGCTGATACATGCAACAGTACATTAGATTCATTATTCCAAGGGAGGAGATCATGACCAATTCACCCATGTACCTGCCCCTCAGGGACACAATACACCAAAAAGAAGAAGGTGGATTAGCCACACTGTCCAGCATTACATCACTTACATCATAAAAGTTCCCCCACCAACAAAGATCATCAACAACAACCCATAACCAGTCATTGACACAACAAGTGAAATTAACAAGATCCACACAGATTCTAATAATCAGAGAAATCTTGGGAATTGTACAACTACAATATATTTCACCGTCTTTCAAATTCTCCAGATCATAAAGACTGGCATAGTCATAGCTCAAAAGCATGTCATAGCAAGACTGGTCATACATAGCCTCAAGGATTTGCCTAGAGAAAACTAAAAGCAAATCATATTCCATCTCAACTCTATATTCTTCACACAGATTTCTAAAACAAAGGAGAGCATAATAATCTGTACAACTGTTCACAAAGGTCAATAAATAAGAGTTTTTATACAACTTTTGCACCTGATTGATGAAGTCTTCACTAGAGTATTCATTCAAGCAATCACTACAATAACACACCTTGTCTAAGTTTCTCCGTCTTGTGCCAAAATTTATCATTTTCAAAGGAGTAATAATAGTTCTTAAAATGACTCTAATATGTTCATTTTCTTTAGTGATAATACAACTCAAGCAACCTGTAACAAACAAACATTTCCAAAAGCATAATTTAATAGCATAATCCAGTGGCCAAAGATAATTCGAACAGAACTTTTCATAGCTTAATACCATTGCATAGATTGAAGGGCCAGTCTCATAAAGCTTCTTATCGCCAATGCCCTTAAAGGTCTCAATGACCATGGCAGGTTGAGTGTTTAACTGATCATGTGGAGCCACATGATTAGACTGTTCTTTAGAGAAATTTTCATCATAATATAAGACCTTCTTAAAGAACTTCTTTTTTTTCTTCATAATGGTACTTTGTTTCTTTATTAAACAACCTAAGCTTTGTTGTTTCCAGGCCAAAAACTTGTAATTTTCAGAATGAAAAGGAAAGTAGTGGATAAGATGTAGCAAGGTCTATATGAGGAAGTTGACTTCCCAGTGATTCAATTTATAAGCAACAAGGTCACAATTAGAGATTATCAAATGCAAATCAAGTTTAGCAATGTTTTGAAGAGGGAAACAACCTGATAGATCTGAATTCACTAAGCCCATCATGGCTAATCCAGAGAAAGGAGCCAATTCCTTCCCGTAGTTCTTCCGCTTGACTCCTCACCTTGAAGTGCCGCTCCGTTTGAGGCCTCGTAGAAGCCCCGATCAAAATCTCGAAACCCAGAATCAAACAGAACCAGAGTTTAACCAACCCTAGTCTCCAAATCACATTAAGCTCCAAGAGATAGAGTCCTCTAAGCCTTTTGCGACGCTTCCTCTTGGAAGGGATGGGGTTGTTTCTCGCCTTGTTGAACTCGACGGCGTCGGCAAGTGTCGGAATTGATCCATCACCGTCGTCACATTTTGGAGCGACTTTGGTATTTCGGGGAGATAATCTCCCATTTGCGCACCAGATATAGATTTTCTCTTCAATACATTCAATTTGTGAGAGGAGCAGAACGATTATTGCACAAATTTGGGCAAAGATTCAAGATCTAGGGTTTCGATTAGGGTATTGGGGGTACTGGTCGGGAGTTTGGGAACGAGGGTTTGGGAGCGAAGGAGTCATTTCTTTTTTTTTTTCTTCTATCAGAATCCCTCGCCTTTTCAATAGTACTTAGATGTGCCTGTCCAACGTCATTTCTTATTTTTGTGTTAGAATTTGTAAGTATATATTAATTTATAAGAAAATAGTTATTTAAATTAGAATTACAAGTATACATGTAATAATATAATTAAACATAATTAATTGAGGGTAATATAGCTACATTATAAATCACAATTAAATATTTATATAAAATATAAGAGTGAATATATTTATATATATAAGTCATGTTACGATATGGGTAATAGAATTTGTGTTTTTAAGGATAGTGTTTGTTTTGATTTAATTTGATTTGTAATGTTCAATGAATTTGTATATTAGTTGTGGTGATTTTTGGGTGACTCGAATTTAGAATGATAAAAATTCATGTAAGCAATCTTGGATTTTTTAAGGTAAACGACAAAATCAATTGTTCCTAGTTTCGTCTATTTAAGCCTAGTAATTAACTAATTATGTTAAGATAGTACGAGCTCCATACTCTTCCTATGTGAAAGAAAAATCAGTTGTTTGAGATTCAGAAGAAGAAGAAGAAAGCGTAGACTCGTAGATTTGATTGAGAGTAGGGTTTTACTCGGGTCAAATGAGTGCTAGCATACTGAGAGAGTATGGTTAACTCCGGGTTGTTATTGAAAACATTTTCAAGTTATCAATAAAGCAAGCTACGACTTTTAATCCTTCTAAGCGAGAACTTGGAAGGGAGTGACTTTTCACTTAGTTAATAGAGTTCATTGATTAAGTATTTCCACTATAAAAAGATTCGTGTCAAGTAAGTCTTTTCTATTTTATAATTTCTACGACGTAATACAATGAGGTCAACGACTTAGACGTACTAACGACCCTACAATTGGTATTAGAGTCTTGACTCTAGATTTGTTTAGTATTGTATCAGTGTAGGAAAGATGACTTCGATGAACACAATAATCAATGACTTATTCTGAAAGTCACCGGTGCTCATGACCGGTGAGTATGATTGGTAGGTTGAGCAAATGGAAACCCACATTTGTTCTCTTTTGATCTCGCACTAAATGAAAAAGATCAAGTAGATGTTGATGATGAGATAAAACTCCTAACAAGGGATATGAAGAGACTTTGGAATCGAAAAAAAAGCTACTTTAAAAGGTTCTGAACTAGCCAAAGATATGAGTGATAGTGTTTGCTATCATTGTCAAGGAAAGGGACACTTTGCAAGAAATTGTCTCAAAAATAAGATAGAAGGTGGCGAAAGTGCTATGTTGACCACCTATGATGACTCCGGTGATGAGGAAGATTTAAGTAAACAAGGAGAAGTATGTCTCATGGTTGTTGACTCTCCAAAAAAAGGTACACGATTCTGAACTTTTCTCTCTTTTGTCTGGTAAGTGACTTACCCGATTTCCGAACTCCAAAGAAGTATGTCTCATTTTTTTGATAAGATAAAAAATTCGGATACCAAACAGACTTGGTAAACCGAGAGGCCGTTAGAAAACGGCAACCGAGAATGGCTGAGATAGACAAAGCAAGCAGGAAAGTTATGAAAAGTACAAATCCCCGTAAAATATGAACTAATTAGAGTTTGAGATCAGGGTGAGTAAAGCACTAAAAGAAAAAGCGTCGTAGGAAGCTGGTCGACCCCTCATGGGCGTGCGAAGTGGACATCTGACGTTCCATTCACTAAGATGTAGGATCTTCAGAAGTCTCGGAGCACAAAGCGACCTGGCCTAATACAACTCGGTCCAATGCCAAACTCAGCTCCAATTCCACGGAAAAAAGTAAATAAATAAGCCTCGAGCTATCTTGCAAGACAAAACGTCAAACTTGCGTGTTTAACAAACAACGCAAGAAGTGTAATATCCGCGATATTCCAAGATTTTATAATATAATATTTTCAATTATTTTCTCTAAATTAAAAAGGAGGATTTTTAATATCGAATTAATTTCTATTATTCTCTTTCGAATGAGGCTATCAATAAAAGTTGAAATAGATGAAAATTTAATAAAATAACTTGAGGGGTATAGTTGAACAAAGTGAGGAAATTAATAAAAGGATAAATTACATAAAGGCCTAAAAATCAATTTACAAGCCTTGTAAATAGAATGCAAGAGCCGGGATTTGAACCCGAGATCTCTTGATTCCTACCCTCACACGCCCCACTCCCTTTCCGCTAGACCATTTGCAATTTCTTGTTCATTCAACCCAACTCTTTTATCTTATAACAACTAATCCTTCTTCATTCAAATTAGAACATCAGACTTTGTCTGATGGAAGTGACGTAGATTAGAAACTCAGCCATTGCATGTCCTCTCCACCTCCTCTTTGCTTGCTAGATTCAATTTGTGTCATCACACTTCATCACCATGGAGGAAGCACAAGAGTGACCAATGCATGGTCTTCTCCTCCTTCTCCATTGGCCATCTTCCATTGCCATGGATTGAAGACTTCATCACCTTGTCTATATAAAGCCTCTCTCAAGCCTCACTCAAGTTTTTGCTCTCTTCTCTAGCAAGAACACCCATCTCTTCTATCAATTGTTCTTTCTAGTCTCAAAAATCAGACATCATTCAAACTATTTTCTCCATTAAAACACCAAAAGAGCACCACAAATTTTCCCCTTCATCTTTCCCTTGGAGCCACCGGCCGCCACCACCGTTGTCGCCGAACCACCGGAGCGCCGGAGCGCCGCCGCCGCCTGGAGCTGCCGCCTGCTCTTGCCGGACGCCTGGCCGCGCCACCCCCTGCCGCAGGATCCTCCTCCTCTGTCTTCTCCTCCTGTGTTCTGTATTCAACAGAATACCAAAGTATATTTTCTATCCTCAAAATTATATTATCCTTTATGTATCTTTAATTAAAAGCCTTTTATAATTGTTAGAAAATATATTTAAGAATTTATGGAATAAAAATATGAGAGGGAGATCTTGTTAGTTGGAAAAAAACTAGAAACAATATGTTTTTACTATAGTAACTTAAGCTAAATAAAAATAAGTAGATATATTCATGATTTTATTACATGCATACTATTACAAGATATAAATAGATGTAATAAAATTAATATAGTATGAAAAGTCCATATTTAGTATTATCTTACCTTAGATCAAAATAAAAAGTTGAGAAATATTATGCATGTCTTTTATACAAAAGAGGATATAATATTATGACCCTAGAAATCAAAAGATTATGAAATAAAATTTATATCATCTTTATAAAGGTTTTTAATAAAGGTTCAAGTAGAGAAAAGTCATGCATGGCCTAATCTATATAAAATATAGAAATTATAAAGTTGAATAAATATAAGGAATTTAGTATAAAGTATTCATTCAATACCAACTTAGCATGTCTTATATATGAAGAGCATATTAAAAAGGTGTTAGTTATTATGAAAAATATAATAAAATATTTTACTAGCATATGAGTCTTGAATGTAAAATATGATAGAGATCAAGAGACTATAGTTTAACTTAGACCATGATTTCATGAAAATATGATAATATTAAATAAAATATTATTAGAGTCTTATATAAATATGTAGGATTATTAATGGGCTTCTAGTGTAGAAATTTATGGAGGACCTAAGTTTAAAATTAAATATATCAAGTATGACATTATAATAAAACTAGTGTGTTTTATAACATAAAGTAGACTTGCTTGAAAAGAAATCAAAATAGAAAAGATTCTATGTTATGAACTATAATATCATATTATATAAGTATGATCAAAGATGTTTTATGAGTCTTATAGTATAAAAGAGTTATGGAAATAGAACAAATAAGAGAAAAAGTTATTTTAGGCAAGTTACCTTATAAAGAAGAGTAGATATTTCTATTTAAGGAAACTTTCTAATAAAAAGGATTAATTAAAACAATTATTTTAATAGAAGATTTTCGGAATTAAGGATATTACAAAAAAATCAAAATAATAATAAAGGAATATTATTATTTTAAAGAAAATAACTTTCTAAATTATTATTATAATAATTTAGAAATTCAAATCCTCTTATAAAACATTATAAGAGGTGATCCGAACGTTAGTAGAGGAATCGTGTTTTGAACCTTTCGTAAATTCCACATCATTAGGTCGGAATCCTTGCTCGTAGTAGGAAGTCGCCTAAGTTTCGTCAAAGCTCGTTGCTAGAACTCGTTACACTAAGGCAAGTGGAATTTTCCCCTTGTGCCCTTTTATATTCGTCTATATGACATCTCTCGATGTTGGGAACTTCTTGTATGCTTAATAAAAATGAACCTAGGAAATATCGATTGCTAGAAATAACGACCCTTGTTAGCATAGTAAATATTATATTCCTTGCTAGGATTATTTTTGCTAGTGTGTGCACTCTTGATTGATTGCAATCTCGTTCAGAGATTTGAATTGAATAAACTAGAAAGGGGTGTGAGTTAGTCGACACCTCTATATAATCTTACTAAGTCGTACGTCCATACGACTTTCGGGATCATGATCTCCATCCGCTCCGATTGCAAGGAGGGATTGAGCGCACTCTAGCTAAGTGCAGGGGAATTGATGTTCTCCTTCGGGTGGCTCGGTTTATCCGTGTCCCACCACTCTCTCTTGTAAAAGTCATCAACAAGATTGAATATTTTCGTCACTATTTAAGATAAGTGCTTATGCACATTTAAGATACCAAAACCGGACCGGTCTCAAATGATCGTTCCGGCTCTCGGTCCGCTCAAAAGCGCGAGAGGTTTTCACTTGTATGAATAAATAAATGTTCCCAACATCCTATTGAAATCCTAGAGAAGTCTACAATCTAGTAGTTCTTCTATCGCTTTCGAGTTATCTTTGCTTAAGATATACTCTTCTTCGAACCATTAAAGCTCCACATAATCAAGCCTTATCGTATAGCCTCATCGTAAACACAACCCGTTTATCTCTCTCGGAAATAATTAGAAGTTACCAAATTTACCCTCGGGAAGTTCCATTCCCGCTTGCTTAGTCTCTTAGACTAATTCTTCTTTTCCACATGTTTGCCTGGCATTCTATCGCCCCTCGCGAATTATGTCAGAATCTAGGAATCCCCATAAGGCGTGAAGCGAAGTGAAGACGAAGGAAGAACGAGAATTTTCAAGATGTACTTCGTTCATCATTTTGTTTTGATTTCAATATGTTTTAAGGACAAGTAGTTTCGCATTTAAATTCCCGAACAACTTTATATTTATCAACGATGTAATATGTTTGTAAGAACCAAGTCTCCCTCGGGAGCACCTTTTCTCATTATGTAATATGTTTTTATTCCGCATTTAATTGTTCTATATCATTCTAAAAGCCTTGGGTGACTTTGGACGGTAAAGTCCGAGGTCACTGGCGGTAATACCCAGTGTTGTAAAATAGGGGTGTTACAATTGTGGTATCAGAGCTAAACGTTTTAGTTTTAAAACCGAAAAGTTTTAAAACCAAGAATTTTCGAAAACCGAGAACTTTTAAAACCTTAACTTTTACTTCCGCTATTTAGAACTTCCAATTTTAGAAGATTTCCTTCTTTACTCTTTTAAAGAAAACCTAGGAATAGTAACCCTCCAATTTCAAATTCTTAGCTAAGAAAAATGACTCCCGAAAATATTAGAAACCTTAAATAGCAAATACTTATTTCTAGAACTAACTAACTTTTCTCAAAACCTTGTCTACCTTTTGAAAAACTTAAAATGGTATGAACTTTTCTTATCAATAATGTAAGTGTTCCTTTAGGAAACTTATCACTAGAATCTTATACTTTCACCTTAGAGAAACTTAAACTCTTATACGAGAAAATTTGATTAGTGATCACAAAAGCTCATTTCATAAATTCACAAGGTTAAAAGAAGAAAACCTTAGCATCGTAATAGGGCCAAGAAAATGAAAAGCTTAAAGTTAAGTTTTGAGTTAGTAAATTTCAAGATTTTATTTCTCTTATTTCGTTCACTACGTCTTCCTTGCATAGAAACTAAGGAGGTTCTCTATTAACGCCTTTTCTTTTTCTTTCTTTCCTCAGAAAAACCATGGCTAGCCCGAACCACAAACACCTTGAGAACCATATCGACGGAGCCAACTTCGGGATGCAAGCCCCGAACCCATACTTCCCCTACATTGACGAGGATGGTCACCTCGGGGTCAACATGGAAATTGACCAAGTCGGGGAGCCGTGGGAGGAATCGGAAGAAGATCCTGAGGAAGACCCCAACCTGCCTATAGAGCTATCGGAAGATGATCTAGCACCCGTCGAATTGCCCCCATGACCCGTGTACGAGCCCGAGGATTACCCCTCGGAAGATGAGGAGATGGCACCGGGGTATGAACCCGAAGATTACTTCGATGAGGAGGACGAGGAGTTGGTGCCCGAACATGACTTTGAGCATGGAGAAGAGGACGAGTTTGATGACGAGGAGCTGGAGCTATTGTGGCAGGCACAAGCAGATTGGAACGCTATGAACGAAGCGTCGGAAGAAGAAGATGAAGACGGGGTGGTAATCGACCCAGAAACACCACCTCCACCACCGCCGCCAGCGAGCCCCGAATGGGAATATGTTCCTCCGGCCCCGATGCCCCCTATGATCGAGGTCCCAAGGGTCATGCCAAGAATGGAAGTCGTCTCACCACCACGGGCGTCCGAGCCCGAAGAGCCTATGCCACCGATGAGACATTTTTGGTGTCACGAGGACGAGGACCTCTTACGACAGCTCCGATCCATGAATGTCGATCACTCCGAGGAGAGACGCTATGGACCGCCCTCTCTATTTGAGCGAGCAGGGCAGGCACCTAGGGAGATACAGATGGAAGGATTCACCACTTGGATGGAGGGGGAATCTTCCAACCGCCAGGCTCGTCAACCCTTAGTCAACGCGCCTCCACCATCCGGCGTGGTCCCCACCAGAAGTTGGAGGGTGAACCGTGGCCTGCTTGAGAGCCACCAAAGAGAATGGATTATGGAGACGGAAAGGGAGCGAGCGGAGAGGCTCCAACTTCGGATTTGCATCGCGGAGCTTCAGGCTCGCGAAAACCGTCGCCATCGTAGGATTGAGCAGGCCAACATCCTCCTTGGTAACGACACATGGATCATAGACGAGACCCTCTTCGAGGAAGGATTCCTCGATACTTATGCCGACCGTATTTAGATTTTCTTAGGGTTGTATTTCTCTTTCCAAGAAGTGAGCATAGACCACTTCTTTCGACTTCATTTTGTCTTTAGAAAGTCGAAGCGGCTTAATTTCCTTTTCTAGTTGAAACGGCTTAAGTTATAAAAGCCTTGTACTCGCTATTATGAACCTAGTAATAAAGTTCCTCTTTTAATTATTAACAATTGATCTATCTACTCTTTCTTCATACTACACCGAATTAACAAATAGAAACAAACCCAAAACCTTCAGATGGTCAACACAAGAGCCACTAATTGCAGTACCACTGAACCTAGAGATGGCAATGACGATGTCGAGTCCGAAACTAGAAGAGAGCCAGGAGTGAACCCACCTCATGCACCAGTAGCGCCAATTGCATTCAACGCAGAAACTGTGAATGCGCTACGCACTCTCGTACAACAATTGATACGAGAGGAGATTCCTGATGGGGTTCCTAAACCCGTGGACCCCGAAGCCCCAAACGTTGTGCCAGATGAAGGGCTGGAAGAAGTAGGACAAACGGCAGATGTGGTTCCCGTGAAACAGAATCTGGTTAGCTTCACTGAGGGAATCAGGGCTTTCAACGCCATGAAGCCTGATTCGTACGACGGAGCTGGGGATCCGTCAGGAGTGCAATACTGGTTCTCTCATATGGAGCGACTCTTACGCAACATACCATGCTCGGAAACGGATAAAGTGCACATGGCTGCACTTAAATTGAAAGATGAAGCAGGCGAGTGGTGGGAGAGCTCTAGTCTAGCCGGCCGCCCAGACTTAAGCTGGGCAATGTTCAAAAGCAAGATGATGTGCAGATTCTTCACAGAATCAATGCGAGATGAGAAGCTGGATGAATTCCACTCCCCAAAGCTGCATGGGTTGAATGTGCTAGAAAGAGCTAAGAAGTTTAACCACCTGTTACAGTATGCTGATGAGGAGATCACCACCGAAAAGCAGAAGATCAAGCACTTTCATCGATGGATGAGTGATCACATTAAACCTTGGATGGCAAACCGCTCCTTCACAACCCTGGAAGAATATGTGGATCATGCGCATAAAATGGAGTCGACTCTGAAAGTTCCCGAACGCAAGAAGTTCGGTGGAGGAAAGCCTCACCACTTAGTCACAGTGGGTTTAAGAGGCCAGCATCGCCGCAAGGATCTCAGTGGTCAAAGAAAAGCAAGCACAAGGCCTCGTCGGTTGGTGCAAGACCAAGCCATGGGACTGAATCCACGAAGACCCCAATCGTCTGTCACAACTGTGCTGAGCCCGGGCATATAAACCGGAAGTGTCCCAAGCCGCCAAGAAGATGTTACAACTGCAACAAGAACGGACCTCTCCGGCAATTCTGCAGGCAACCAGTGAACCCATTAGGTCAGACCCGCTCAAACACAGTTTCCCAGCGACCTCAGGCGTCAAACAGGCCAGCAGGAACCACTTCAGTTCATTCCACGGCCAACCAGAAAGGCAAAGGGCCTGTGAACCCGCAAGGACAAGGACAGAGACTGTACGAGATGCGTACCACTGACAAGCCAGAAGAACCCATCTGCCAAGGTACTCTCCATATCCGTTCGAAAGACGTGTTTATACTCTTCGATTCCGGTGCATCACATTCATTCATATCCGAAAAATGCATAGAACTTCTAGGTTTAGATAACCTCGAGAAGTGTGAACCGTTCATAGTGAACCTTCCAAATGGAGAAAAGATTTTAGGAGCCAAGCAATTAGAAAAATTTCCCTTATGCATTCAGGGAGTGAACTTCTGCTCCAACTTGATATGCATCCCGATGGATCCCAATGACATCATTCTCGGAAGAGATTGGTTGTCTGAGCATGGAGCAATCATTGATTTCTACACCCGAACTGTGACCATCAACTCGGGAGGAAAACACATCTGCAAGTTCAAAGGGAAACGGGAAGAAGAAAATGGAAAGGTGATCAACGCCATGAAAGCCAGTAAACTACTAAGGCAGGGCTGCGTTGGATATCTTTGCTATCTCGAGTCAACAGAGAAGAAGATTGTAAACGTGCAAGAGATCCCCGTGGCCAGAGAGTTTCCCGACGTCTTCCCAGACGAACTCCCCGGGTTACCTCCTCGACGAGAAGTCGAGTTTTCAATAAGCCTCGAGCCGGGTACTGGCCCAATCTCTAAGGCGCCATACAGAATGGCCCCACTAGAGATGAAAGAACTCAAGAGTCAGCTCGAAGAACTGCTTGAGAAGGGTTACATTCGACCGAGTGCTTCGCCTTGGGGAGCGCCCGTGCTATTTGTGAAAAAAGAAGGACGGAACCTTCCGTTTGTGCATCGACTACAGAGAACTGAACAAGGTCACCATCAAGAACAAGTATCCTCTTCCAAGGATAGACGATGTCTTAGATCAACTCAAAGGTGCAAAAGTTTTCTCAAAGATTGACCTGAGGTCAGGCTATCACCAGCTTCGGATCCGCGAGGAAGACATTCCGAAGACCGCCTTCCGTACCCGTTATGGTCACTACGAGTTTGTAGTGATGCCATTCGGGCTGACCAATGCACCTTCGATATTCATGGATCTAATGCACCGATGCTTCCATGAATACCTCGACAAATTCGTCATCGTTTTCATAGACGACATCCTGGTATACTCCGGAGATCAAGCAGACCATGAAGAACATCTCCGAACCGTGCTACAGATCCTAAGGCATAACCAACTCTACGCCAAGCTGTCCAAGTGCGACCTATGGCTTAGAGAAGTGGCTTTCTTAGGCCACGTCATTAATCAAGACGGAGTATTAGTGGACCCAAAGAAGATTGAGGCAGTCTCAGAATGGAAGCAACCCAAGAATGTAAAGGAAATTCGCAGCTTCATAGGACTCGCCGGGTACTATAGAAGGTTCGTTGAAGGGTTTTCAAAGATTGCCCTTCCCATGACAAAGTTACTCCGAAAGACTCATAATAAGTTCGTATGGGATGAGAAGTGCGAAGAGAGTTTCCAAGAACTCAAGAAGCGCCTCACCAGTGCGCCAGTGCTAACATTGCCCAATGGACACGACGATTATGTGGTCTACAGTGACGCCTCAAAGCAAGGGTTGGGATGCGTGCACATGCAGAATGGGAAATTGATTGCCTACGCATCTCGACAGCTCAAAGTCTATGAAGTAAATTATCTGACGCACGACCTCGAACTGGCAGCAGTAGTATTCGCGTTAAAGATTTGGCGACACTACTTGTACGGGGTTAAGTGTCAGATATACACGGATCAAAAGAGTTTGAAGTATGTGTTCACACAAAAGGAGTTGAACATGAGACAGAGAAGATGGCTGGAATTACCGAAAGATTACGACATAGAGCTACTCTACCATCCGGGTAAGGCTAACGTCGTAGCAGACGCTCTCAGTCGAAAGACGCAACAAGAGGGCATTGTAGCAATGTTAACCGCCCAACCAAAGTTGCAGCAAGAACTCATCAGAGAAGGCATTGAAGTTTGGTTCGAAAGACAACAAGGTTGTCTCAACACTTTAGAAATCCAATCCGATTTGCTGACAGAGATCAAAGAAAAGCAAATTGACGACATCATGCAGATCAGAATCAGTGGCGAAGTACAAGAAGGCAAAGCACCAGGGTTCGTCATTCAAGATGACGTTCCCTTCGGTTTCAGAACTGGATTTGTGTGCCAGCAGTGGACGAGCTCCGAAAGAGAATCCTAAAAGAAGCCCACTCATCTGCCTATTCAGTACATCCAGGAGCAAGTAAAATGTACAATGATGTACGCAAGAATTTCTGGTGGCCCAACCTAAAACAAGATGTCGCAGAGTTCATATCTAAATGCTTGATCTGCCAGAAAGTAAAGATCGAACATCGAAGACCTGGAGGAAAGTTGCAATCCCTTTCTGTCCCTGAATGGAAATGGGAAGATATTGCAATGGACTTTGTGACCGATCTACCACAGACCCAAAAGCAGAAGGATTCTATCTGGGTTATCGTAGATCGACTCACCAAGAGCGCCCACTTCATCCCCATTCAAAAGAAGTGGAAGGCTCCAAAGCTAGCAATAGTTTTCGTCAAGGAAATAGTCCGCCTCCACGGGACCCCTAAGACGATCACCTCCGATCGAGACGGTCGCTTCATGGCCTCTTTCTGGAAAGGACTACATAAGGCCATGGGCACAGAACTGAAATTCAGCACCGCATTTCATCCTCAAACCGATGGTCAATCAGAAAGGACCATCCAAACTCTCGAGGATATGCTGCGAGCTTGCGTGCTAGACCGCACCACAAGTTGGGATGACAACTTACACCTCATAGAATTCACTTACAACAATAGCTGGCATTCTTCCATCAAGATGGCTCCCTTTGAAGCCTTGTACGGCTGAAAGTGTCGTTCTCCGCTCTGTTGGGACGATAACGCCAACAAGATTCTCCTAGGCCCAGACCTAATAGAGCAAACTGCCTCCGAAGTCGCCCTCATCCGTCAAAGAATATTGACCGCTCAGAGTCGACAGAAGTCTTATGCAGACCTGAAGAGACGAGACATAGAATTTGCTGTAGGAGACAAAGTTTTCGTCAAAGTATCTCCTTCAAAGGGCGTGTTCCGCTTCGGAAAGCGAGGCAAGCTTAACCCTCGCTATGTAGGACCCTTCAAAGTCCTAGAAAGAGTCGGCAACCTGGCCTATCAAGTTGCTTTACCACCTTCTGCTCACCCTGTGCACAATGTGTTCCATGTGTCACTCTTAAGGAAGTATGTGCCCGACGAATCCCACGTGATCAATTTCGACGATGTCGAGATCCAGTCGGATGGCACATACGAAGAGAGACCGATCAAGATTGTAGAGCACCGAATCAAGCAATTGCGCAACAAAGAAGTACCTTTAGTCCGTGTACTCTGGTCCAAGGATGGCAACGAAGGTACAACTTGGGAAACCTGGGAAACCGAGCAAGACACGCAGAGGCATTTCCCAGAGTTAATGTCTTCTTGAACACCACTAGTGTAATCCTTTTAAGGGGGTACTAGACCCCATAGAATCCTTGCAAGTCTTAAGCTGTAATTGCTTTTGTCTCTACATCCTGGTACTGCCCTATTTTCTCTAAGTTTCGAGGACGAAACTTATTTAAGGGGGTACTATTGTAATATCCGCGATATTCCAAAATTTTATAATATAATATTTTCAATTATTTTCTCTATATTAAAAAGGAGGATTTTTAATATCGAATTAATTTCTATTATTCTCTTTCGAATGAGGCTATCAATAAAAGTTGAAATAGATGAAAATTTAATAAAATAACTTGAAGGGTATAGTTGAACAAAGTGAGGAAATTAATAAAAGGAACATCAACTAAAAATAATGTCTTTTAGAGGTTAATTTTATTTCATAAAATAAATTACATAAAGGCCTAAAAATCAATTTACAAGCCTTGTAAAAAGAATGCAAGAGCCGGGATTTGAACCCGAGATCTCTTGCATCCTACCCTCACACGCCCCACTCCCTTTCCGCTAGACCATTTGCAATTTCTTGTTCATTCAACCCAACTCTTTTATCTTATAACAACTAATCCTTCTTCATTCAAATTAGAACATCAGACTTTGTCTGATGGAAGTGACGTAGATTAGAAACTTAGCCATTGCATGTCCTCTCCACCTCCTCTTTGCTTGCTAGATTCAATTTGTGTCATCACACTTCATCACCATGGAGGAAGCACAAGAGTGACCAATGCATGGTCTTCTCCTCCTTCTCCATTGGCCATCTTCCATTGCCATGGATTGAAGACTTCATCACCTTGTCTATATAAAGCCTCTCTCAAGCCTCACTCAAGTTTTTGCTCTCTTCTCTAGCAAGAACACCATCTCTTCTATCAATTGTTCTTTCTAGTCTCAAAAATCAACCATCATTCAAACTATTTTCTCCATTAAAACACCACAAGAGCACCACAAATTTTCCCCTTCATCTTTCCCTTGGAGCCACCAGCCGCCACCACCGCTGTCGCCGAACCACCGGAGCACCGCCGGACCGCCGCCTGCCCTCGCCGGACGCCTGGCCGCGCCATCCCCTGCCGCCGGATCCTCCTCCTCTGTCTTCTCCTCCTGTGTTCTGTATTCAACAGAATACCAAAGTATATTTTCTATCCTCAAAATTATATTATCCTTTATGTATTTATTTAATTAAAAGCCTTTTATAATTGTTAGAAAATATATTTAAGAATTTATGGAATAAAAATATGAGAGGGAGATCTTGTTAGTTGGAAAAAAAACTAGAAACAATATGTTTTACTATAGTAACTTAAGCTAAATAAAAATAAGTAGATATATTCATGATTTTATTACATGCATACTATTACAAGATATAAATAGATGTCATAAAATTAATATAGTATGAAAAGTCCATATTTAGTATTATCTTACCTTAGATCAAAATAAAAAGTAGAGAAATATTATGCATGTCTTTTATACAAAAGAGGATATAATATTATGACCCTAGAAATCAAAAGATTATGAAATAAATTTATATCATCTTTATAAAGGTTTTTAATAAAGGTTCAAGTAGAGAAAAGTCATGCATGGCCTAATCTATATAAAATATAGAAATTATAAAGTTGAATAAATATAAAGAATTTAGTATAAAGTATTCATTCAATACCAACTTAGCATGTCTTATATATGAAGAGCATATTAAAAAGGTGTTAGTTATTATGAAAAATATAATAAAATATTTTACTAGCATATGAGTCTTGAATGTAAAATATGATAGAGATCAAGAGACTATAGTTTAACTTAGACCATGATTTCATGAAAAGATGCTAATATTAAATAAAATATTATTAGAGTCTTATATAAATATGTAGGATTATTAATGGGCTTCTAGTGTAGAGATTTATGGAGAGACCTAAGTTTAAAATTAAATATATCAAGTATGACATTATAATAAAACTAGTATGTTTTATAACATAAAGTAGACTTGCTTGAAAAAAATCAAAATAGAAAAGATTCTATGTTATGAACTATAATATCATATTATATAAGTATGATCAAAGATGTTTTATGAGTCTTATAGTATAAAAGAGTTATGGAAATAGAACAAATAAGAGAAAAAGTTATTTTAGGCAAGTTACCTTATAAAGAAGAGTAGAGATTTCTATTTAAGGAAACTTTCTAATAAAAAGGATTAATTAAAATAATTATTTTAATAGAAGATTTTCGGAATTAAGGATATTACAGAAAAATCAAAATAATAATAAAGGAATATTATTATTTTAAAGAAAATAACTTTCTAAATTATTATTATAATAATTTAGAAATTCAAATCCTCTTATAAAACATTATAAGAGGTGATCCGAACGTTAGTAGAGGAATCGTGTTTTGAACCTTTCGTAAATTCCATATCATTAGGTCGGAATCCTTGCTCGTAGTAGGATATCGTCTAAGTTTCGTCAAAGCTCGTTGCTAGAACTCGTTACACTAAGGCAAGTGGAATTTTCCCCTTGTGCCCTTTTATATCTGTCTATATGATATCTCTCGATGTTGGGAACTTCTTGTATGCTTAATAAAAATGAACCTAGGAAATATCGATTGCTAGAAATAACGACCCTTGTTAGCATAGTAAATATTATATTCCTTGCTAGGATTATATTTGCTAGTGTGTGTACTCTTGATTGATTGCAATCTCGTTCAGAGATTTGAATTGAATAAACTAGAAAGGGGTGCGAGTTAGTCGACACCTCTATATAATCTCACTAAGTCGTACGTCCATACGATTTTCGGGATCATGATCTCCATCCGCTCCGATTGCAAGGAGGGATTGAGCGCACTCTAGCTACGTGCAGGGGAATTGATGTTCTCCTTCGGGTGGCTCGGTTTATCCGTGTTCCCAACATCCTATTGAAATCCTAGAGAAGTCTACAATCTAGTAGTTCTTCTATCGCTTTCGAGTTATCTTTGCTTAAGATATACTCTTCTTCGAACCATTAAAGCTCCACATAATCAAGCCTTATCGTATAGCCTCATCGTAAACACAACCCATTTATCTCTCTCGGAAATAATTAGAAGTTACCAAATTTACCCTCGGGATGTTCCATTCCCGCTTGCTTAGTCTCTTAGGCTAATTCTTCTTTTCCGCATGTTTGCCTGGCATTCTATCGCCCCTCGCGAATTATGTCAGAATCTAGGAATCCCCATAAGGCGTGAAGCGAAGTGAAGATGATGGAAGAACGAGAATTTTCAAGATGTACTTCGTTCATCATTTTGTTTTGATTTCAATATGTTTCAAGGACAAGTAGTTTCGCATTTAAATTCCCGAACAACTTTATATTTATCAACGATGTAATATGTTTGTAAGAACCAAGTCTCCCTCGGGAGCACCTTTTCTCATTATGTAATATGTTTTTATTCCGCATTTAATTGTTCTATATCATTCTAAAAGCCTTGGGTGACTTTGGACGGTAAAGTCTGAGGTCACTGGCGGTAATACCCAGTGTTGTAAAATAGGGGTGTTACAAGAAGACTCAAGTAAAAGCTTTGCCAAGCAAGGACTAAAAAAAACTAAACAAATATATTATTGAGGATAAGAAAGGAAATTTTCCCTTGCAGGACAAGTAAGGAACTTGTTTTTTAATTTTCTTATTCGTTATCCTTTCTTTTTTTTCCACCTTGTAGCTTGCGGCCCAAGCAGTAAATTTTTTATTTTTATTTTTATTTTCCTTCTTTTCTTTAGTCTTGCAAATCAAGCAAAAAGGGTAGCATCGACGCTGGAGGTCGAGCAAACACACGCCGGCAAAGACGGAGGAGGGCTGGGTCAAAGATCCGACGGAGGATCTGTGGATCGACGGAAAAAGATCGGGTTGGGGCCATGGGTATCGAGCCGCTAGAACTGGCTAGGAGGTTACCTTCTTTTCGTGTCTGCTTGAAGGCAGACCAGACGAAATGGCCGGCGTCGGAAAAACCGAAAGAGATGTCAAAGAAGAGATTGGATCTTTTTGTAAACTTGCGAAAAGGCTAGCATCGGAAACACCCAACAAGAACAGAGAAGAAAAAAAAAAAAAAAGAAGCACAAAACACACCAAAAGACATAATCTCTCCTCCAGAATAGCAGCAGAATCTTCAAAAAAGGCAAAATATTAATGGGGTTTAACCCTACTTGCTACCAAGAAGAGAAAGGGAACGAGAAATTACAAATTCAAACTCAATACCAAAATTTTAACTTGTATGACACATTTCAACCTTATCAACGTGCCTCCTCGGCCTGGCCTTCTTGGCCTTAGTTTGCTCTTCATCTCTAGAGAGATGAGAGAGCGGTTTCTTTCTTCCACTTTCATAATTTCTGTGTTACTAGTTATATTTTTTGGATTACATGGCAAAAAAAACCAGGAAGGGGAAAGGGGCAATGGAGAGGGGGGAAAGGGGTGTACTTGTAAAGAAGTATGTCTCATGGTTGTTCTTTGGACTTATCGTAATTCCAAAGAAAAATTGCAGGCAATCGTTGAGAATTTAGGAACTCAGATTTCCGCACTCAGTAAAAATTTGGAAGAAAAAGACTATACTATTTCTAACTTAATGGATGATAATAAGGAATTGTCTGAAAAAGTTATTAAGTTAGAAAAAGAGTCATATATTTCTATGTTTGATGTTTGGAAAACATGTGATGGGCTTAAAATGGAAGTTGAGAACCTAGATAAGAAAGTCAAAAACCTGGAAGGCGAAAACATCATGCTCGAGGACATGTTGTTATGTAGTTTTACACGTATTTACAAGCTTAACAAGCCATATTATATGGCTTGAAACAAGCTCCACGAGCTTGGTATGATTATCACAATTTTTGCTTCAACATGGTTATGCTCGAGGACGGGTTGATAAAACTCTATTTCTTCTCAAGGAAGGAAAGCATACCCTGATTGTTCAGGTCACGTAGACGATCTTTAGGTCGACAAATGACAATCTAGCAAAGAAGTTTGTCAACCTTATGGCTAGTTAGTTTGAAATAAGTATGATTGGGGAACTTAAGTTCTTCTTAGGACTTCAAGTTGTTCAAGGGGGTGATGGTACGAGAGTGTATCAACAGAGGTACCTCAGGGAGCGTATTAAGACGTTTGGATTGGATAGCTCCAAATCCTTTGACACACAAACCTCCCTAACTACTTCTGTAGGAAAAATGAAAATGAGAAGAAGGTTGATCAAACACTGTATCGTGGTTGATACGTGATCGCCTCGGATTGCTCCTCGGTGACCAAGTATTTAACCACACAGGATCCCGATCTTGCCAGTAGTTCGATTTCCTACCTGATTTGCCTTCAAAGTTAATAACTTGATGAACAAGAAACTTGAAATATGAATGAGAATGAATCTGATTTGAAGGGTTAAGATAATTAAAGAGATAGTTCAATTGAATTGGCTCTAACGCTAAATTCAATTGATGAATTAGGTTTGATATTTAACAATCAAACTAGAACTAACTTAATTAATCAAATTAACAAATCAAATCTTGAATTGAGAGAAAATGAATTGGTGATGATGATTGTAGAGATTGAATGCATGAACAATGGTTGCTTTAATTGCCCATAAACTAGATAAACCAATAGGGGTTTATCTAGTTCAGCCAAAGCTACAGCAAGAACTGATAAGAGAAGGCATTGAGGTCTGGTTTGGAAGACAACAAGGTTGTTTAAACACCTTAGAAATCCAATTCGACTTGCTAGCTGAAATCCGAGAGAAGCAAACCAATGACATCATGCTGATAAGGATTAGTGGCGAAGTACAAGAAGGCAAGGCACCTGGATTCGTCATACAAGATGACGGTTCCCTCTGGTTCCGAAATCGGATTTGTGTGCCAGCAGTGGACGAGCTTCGAAAGATCATCTTGAAAGAAGCCCACGCATCTGCCTATTCCGTACACCCAGGAGCAAGCAAGATGTACAAGGATGTACGAAGAAACTTCTGGTGGCCAAACATGAAACAAGAAGTCGCAGAGTTCATATCCAAGTGCTTAGTTTGTCAGAAAGTGAAAATTGAGCACAGAAGATCTGGAGGAAAATTGCAATCCCTTCCCGTGTCGGAATGGAAATGGGAAGATATAGAAATGGACTTCGTGACCGACCTGTCCAAGACTCAAAAGCAGTGTAATATTCGGGAATATTTTAATATTGTTATCCTATTTTTACGCTCTTTGAATTTCGTGTTGGGATTACATAGCTTATAAGTAATCTCGGCTAAACAATAATGATAAATATTTTATTTTGAATTTTAGAAAATTATATTTTAAAAAACTTTTTTAACTTAAAAGTGATTAATAATTATTTTAGGGTAAAGTTTGTAGTAAAGGAGATTTGAGGGTGAAAAGTGTGTGTGTGTGTGTGTGTGTTATTTGGAACTCTTTCCATTCAAGTACGTAAACACAAAAAAGAAAAGAGAGAGAGGAGAAAAGAAAAAAAAAAGAGAAAAGGAGGGATTTTGTTGTTTTATTGGATCTGGTACGAGATTTCTTCTATCGGGTTCTAATCTTGAAGTACAAGCGTGGTTTGGTAAGTTTTAATTAGTTAATGGTTTATTTAGATTTTACTAATTTTTCCAGATCTAGATCTACAGTTGCTTTTGATTCAGAAATCAATCGATTTATAGTTCTCAAAGGGTGTTTTCGATATTGGATTTATATTCGATAAAAGATTTCACAGTAATTTTAGGATTTTTCTTTGTAATGATATTAGGAAGAGCTTTGATCCAGTTTTTCAGAAAGGTTTGAACTAGAAAAATGTTCTTTTATATATCTAGTATATTCATGTCAAGTTTTAAAGGATTTGGAATTATACAAAAGAAGTTATAAAGCATCTTGGCTTTTCTTTGTTTTTGGGGTTAGAGTTTGTAAGAGTTAAAAACCTATTATTATTCATTGGGGTACATATATGTATATAGGAGCGTGGCCTTAGGTCGTGACCAGAGACGAGGGGAAGAGACAAACTATATGTCTTAGACAAGGGACCACTTTGCGTGTTAGTTATTGTTTGTCGGCCTAGAAAATTCGTCTTCAAGGTAAGTCGTTTTCGACTTGCTCAGTTTCCATTCAATACTTTTTAGACTTCATGTGGTGCTTGTAGGATTGGTTTTGGGGAACTAGTCCCTAGATGATTATTTTATGAAAAAGGTTTACTTGTGTATGATATGTGTGAAAAGGATTTCATTGGGCTTTCATCGAATGTGAAGTTTTCGAATATTTTCTCTATGTTGGTACCGTTCTCGGCATGACCATGTGCGTAGTCCTCTGGGTTCAAGTGACGGCTACGTATGGTTATGTGACAGAGAATCGTGCCCCTTCAAAAGAAAAGTTATCTGTGTTTTGGGCAAGTGCTCCCGAGGAGGCTTGACCCGGGGTTAGGAGGATGGAATTGTGCAGGGTGGGAGGTCGCGCCTCAGCACCTAGGGTGTAGGGTTGATAGGCGCCATGGAATGGAACGGTGAGAGAATGGTGGTATTGTTCTGCTTGGACTTGTATGTATGAATGTGTATGGAAGTTTGTTATGTGGTTTGTGTTTATGATCTATGTTTATGATCTATGGGAAGTGAAGTATGAATTTAGAACTGATATGTGTTGTAATAATGCGAAACTTGTTTGTGTATATGTTAGACACTTGATTGGTTTTTAAATGTCTTACTAGTACCATATGGATTCTAGCTTGTATTAGAATGGTAGCTGACCCTTCGGGGACTTGTTTTTTTTAGTCTCAGGTAAAGATAAGGGACCCATGATGGAACCTCGGCTGAACGATGGAACAAGTAGTTGAAGGTTGTGTCATTAGGATAGGTTCAGCTGGGAGAAATGGTGGTTACTTTTTGGTATCTTTTGTATAATGTGTAGTTTTGATAAAGAAAGGGTAGTGGTACGTTAATGAAATGTTTCTAGGAAGTGTTGTAAATTATGTTGTTTTGGGTTTCATGCATGTTTTCTATACTTGGGTTTTATAAATATCGGTTGGATGTTTTATTCATGTTTTCTCGTCGCACCCGAGTTGCAAGATCCAAGTGAACTCGTTGTCAAACTAGCCTAGGTAGTACCTAGTGAGGTCTACAACCGAGTAGAGCCCGGTGTAAAGACGGGGTGTTACAAGCAGAAGGATTCTATTTGGGTAATCGTGGATCGACTCACCAAGAGCGCCCACTTCATCCCCATCCAAAAGAAGTGGAAAGCTCCAAAGTTAGCAACAGTTTTCATTAAGGAAATAGTCCGCCTCCATGGAACCCCAAAGACGATCATCTCTGATCGAGACGGTCGTTTCATGGCCTCTTTATGGAAACGCTTACATAAGGTCATGGGAACCGAGCTGAAGTTTAGCACCGCATTCCATCCTCAAACTGATGGTCAGTTTGAAAGAACCATTCAGACTCTTGAGGACATGCTTCGAGCCTGTGTGCTAGACTGCACACCGAGTTGGGATGACAGCTTGAACCTCATAGAATTCACATACAACAACAGTTGGCACTCCCCCATCAAGATGGCTCCCTTCGAGGCCTTGTACGGCCGGAAATGTCATTCTCCGATCTATTGGGACGACAATACCGACAAGATACTTCTCGGGTCGGAGCTAGTGAAAAGGACTGCCTCAGAGGTTGCTCTCATCCGGCAAAGAATGTTGACTGCTCAGAGTCGACAGAAATCTTATGCAGATTTGAAAAGGCGAGACATCGAGTTCATAGTAGGAGACAAGGTCTTCATCAAAGTATCTCTCTCAAAGGGCGTTTTCCGCTTCGGAAAGCGAGGAAAGCTTAACCCTCGATATGTAGGACCCTTTGAGATCCTATAAAGAGTCGGCAACCTAGCTTATCGAGTTGCCTTACCACCTTCAGCTCACTCCGTTCATAATGTCTTCCACGTGTCACTCCTAAGGAAATACGTGCCCAACGACTCCCACGTAATCAACTTCGATGACGTCAACATTCTCTTGGGAAGAAGAAGACCAATTTTGCTTGCAAGACAAAGTCTGATTTTGCTTGCAAGACTACCATCAGACTTTGTCTGACTTGATGTAACGTTGAATTGAAATCAGCCATTGCATGCACCTTCCTTCTCCTTCTCCCTCTCTTTTGCTTGCTAGACTACCATTGATGCATCATCATCTCATCACCCTCCAACAAGCACAAGTTTAACCAATAGGTGATCATCTCCCCTTCCTCCATTGGGGCAAATCCATTGCCATGGATTGAGAGCTTGCATCCTTTGCCTATATAAAGGAGCTCAACCTCCCTCAAACTCACATCCTCATTCACTCTTCTCCTTCTATCAAGTATTCTAGTTCAAAGCTCCAAAAATCAGCCTTTAAATTCTGAATTTTTGTCCTCAAAAACACCATAGAAGCCATTCAAAAGCTCCACCACAACCCTCTTTCCCTCCTTTGAGCACCGCCGGCCACCGTCCCTACCTGCCAGAGCAGCCGCGCGTCGCCCGACGTCCGTCGTGCCCTGGTGTCACCGCCCCTTGTCCGCTGCCCCCTGCGTTGCTCCCCTACCTCCTCCATCTCTGTATTCTGTAATACAAAATACAAATAGGGTATAATTTCAACCCCTTTTATTACTTAAATTAATTTATGTTTATTAAAATAGGTTGTTAGTAGAGATAAATAAAGTAAATATGGATTTATTTGCAAGATTTAACCTAATAAAAATAGGCAGAATACATAAACGGCCCCCTGACCTTTGACCAATTGGTCACTTTGATACCCCACCTTTGAAAATGTTCGATTGAATCATTAAACTTGCATATCGTGACCTATTGAATACCTGTTTCGGCCAAAAAAATTACGTGCACAACACGCGCGCCATGTCACGTTGCCACATCAGATAAATGATCCTACACACCACGCCAACTCGGATTAACTTTGTAAAAAAAGTAAAAAAAACCAAAAAATGTAAAATATTAACAAAAAGAGAGATTCTGAAAAGCTCACTTCCCCCACCAAACTTCTCTCTCTCGATAGCGACATAGGAGGCGATGGAGAGGAATGAAGCTCTAGTCCAGTCGGATTCCACCTGAGAAGCTCAAGCAAAACGCCATAGGAGGACAATTTGAGGGTGATTTCTGAAACGGAGCAACGAAGAACACGAAAGGAGCAATAGACAACTGGAGGAAGAAGAAGACGAATTAGGGCTCGAAATTTACAAGGTTAGTTATCTTTCAAAAACCCTAAATGTTGTGATTAACTTGATGTTGGGTAGATTGAGTCTCTTAGGGCTCGAATTAGGGTTATGAGGTAGCGAAATTGGGGCTCGAATTAGGGTTTATGAGGTAGCAAAATTGGGGCTTTTAGGGTACATGTTGTTCTTGTAATATCTAAGGGGTTTTAGGCTAATTTCCCTTTTAATTGCTATTGTTTCTAGGATGCCAACTGTAAATTTAGTATGGCACCATGGTGGGAGATTCGTACAGAGCCCAAGAATGGGATACTTTGATGAATTTGATCCAGCCTATAGCAATGATGTAGACACAGATCACTTTAGCTTCTTTGAATTGGCATGGTATGTAAGAATGCTTGGCTATGGGGAGTTTCGTGGGATTTACTACAAGGGTTTTCATGATACTGATTTTTATGAAATGGATGATGATTCCCTCATGGCCCTTGCTAGATCACTTCATGATGGTGATGAAGTACACTTTTATGTAGATCATGAAATTGCAAAGACTGTGATTAACCCTAACCCTAGCACTCCACCTGTCACCCCCTCTGGAATGCAACCTAGTGATCCAATTGTGGTGCCTGATGTGCATAGTGAGGAAGAGAGGACTGGTGATGGAGAGGAGAGTGGTGATGGAAATGAGAGTGGAAATGAGAGTGGTGATGGAGATGAGAGTGGTGATGAAGATGACAGTGGCGATGAAGATGAGACTGGTGAGGAAGAGGAGTTGGGTGATGAGGAGGATAATGGTTCTGAAGGAGAGAATGATGAAGATTATAGTGAGGATAGTGAGGAAACTGAGAGTTTGGAGTTGGATTTGAGTGATAATAGTGAAGTTGATGATGAGTTAAGGGAGTTGAGAGGGGAACAAAGAGAGCACAGGTTCAAAATGAGGGCTAATAAGAAGGGTAAAAACAATGTTGTTGATGTGGAGTTGGGTGATGTGGGAAATGATGAAGGGTATGAGACATGGGGTGCAGCTGCACACAACAACAAAGGGGAAATAGGTGGGGATGAACCCTATTATGCCAGTAGCTCAGATTACAGTATTGAGAGTGATGTATCTGAAGGTGAGGAGGGTGTGGTGAGAAGGAGGAAGAGAATACATGTGGTGTATGACCCAACTTGTGCCTTTCCAGTTTGGGAGCTAAACATGGTGTTTGAAACTGTCCAGCAATTTAGGGAGGCCTTAGCTAAGTATGCTGTCCATAGGGGTGTAAAACTGAGATTGAGGCCTAATGATGCTAAAAGAGTTACAGCAAAATGTACACACCAAGGCTGTGGATGGAGAATACATGCTAGTTTTGATGGGGCTACCAAGAATTTCATGGTGAAGACATATAGCCCAAAACATACCTGCAGAAGGTACAACACAAACAAGCTGTGCAACTCTAAATACCTTGCAAGACATTTTGAGGCCAGAGTTGTATCACAACCAGGGATTAAGCTTTGGGAACTTCAAGAATTGTGTAGGAAGGAGCTCAAGCTATATGTGGGAGTCACCATCTGTAGGAGAGCAAAGGCAAGGATCTTGACCAAGCATATGGGTGACTATAGGCTGGAGTATGCAAAGTTGCATGACTATGTGGATGAGGTAAATAGATCCAATCCTGGGTCCACCTGCTTCTTAGTGGTAGAAAAGAATGCTGAACAAGGCAAGGAGGTCTTCAAGAGGCTGTATGTGTGCTACAATGCTCTAAAGCAAGGCTGGAAGGAAGGCTGTAGGAGGATCATTGGCTTTGATGGTTGCTTTCTCAAAGGTCCAGTAGAGGGGCAATTATTTGTGGCTGTTGGCAAGGATGGAAATGGCCAAATGTTTCCTATTGCTTGGGAGGTCACTGGGTCAGAATCAACTAGTACTTGGACTGCTTTCATAAGGACATTGCAAGAGGATTTGGAGATTGGAAAAGGAGAAGGATTGACTATCATGTCTGACATGCATTTGGTGAGCTACTATTTTTATTTTCATATTCCCTAATATTGTTTAATAATCACTAATGATGTGTTTGTGTGTGAATTACAGGGTTTGAGAGCTGCAGTGAGAGCTGAGTTGCTAGAAGCTGAACATAGATTCTGTGCAAGACACATCTATGCAAACTGGGCAAAGAAATGGAGAGGTTCAGAAAGAAGAAAGAAGTTTTGGGCCTGTTGTTGGTCTACATTTGAGGTTCAGCTAAAGGACAACTTAGAAGTGTTGGGTAAGTTAGGTTCTGAACTTGTTGATGACTTTATGGATTATGGCAAAGAATCCTTTTGCAAGCCTTACTTTAGGACTGATGTGAGTTGTGATGCTTGTGAGAACAACATGTGTGAGACTTTTAACTCTTGGATAAAGACAGCTAGACACAAGTCCATTATTTCCATGCTAGAAGACATTAGGAGGATGGTTATGGACATAATTAGAAAGATGAATGAGTTTTCTAATTCTTGGATTTGTGAGATTGCACCTACTGCATTAGCTAGATTGGAAAGGAATAAGGACATAGCAATGGACTGTAACCTTCTATGGAATGGAGATAGGGGGTTTGAGGTTGAAGATGGTGAGTATGGACACACTGTGGATTTGAGGGCTTGCACATGTACCTGCAAAAGCTGGCAGTTGAAAGGCATACCTTGTGCACATGCAATTTGTGCCATGAACCACATAAAAATGAATCCTGATGATTATGTGGTTCATTGGTACAAAAAACCCACTTATTTGAAGGCTTACCAACATCCAATCCAACCTGTTTTGGGCATGAAGATGTGGCCGAAGTCTAACCATCCACCAGTTGAGCCACCTGAAATGAGAAAGAAAAGAGGGAGAAGAAAGATCAATAGGAGGAAGAGCAGGGATGAGCCAAGGAAATATAGTGGCAAAGATAGGAGGGGAATAGTTATGAATTGCTCCATCTGTAAGGTTCAAGGTCATAACAAAAGAGGGTGTCCCAAGAAAAGTGAATCATCAAGCCAAGCACCAAGAAGCCAGCCTGCACCACCACAAGGCCCATGTAGCAAACCTGCACCCAACCTGTGCAGGATACTTGCACTACCACCTCCACCAGGCCCAAGTAGTCAACCTGCACCAGCTCCACCAGGCCCAAGTAGTCAGCATGCACCAAGAAGATCTCAAGGAAGAAAGGAAAATGTACAGGTTTGTGCTTTTTTTTTATTATAATTTTGTTCTACACTCACAAGTAATAAGAATGCACTTAAGCCACTCTTTATATGTGGATTTAACAGGCAGGTCCAACAGCCAGGAAGAAAAGAGATGGTATAGGGCATGATGGACCAGTGACAAGGGCTAATAAGAAGGGAAAACTGGTGGGAATGGGTGCCTATACAAACCCATCAACTGGCTTACAAATTATAAATGTTAGCACTTTCAAGTTTAATCATTGTTTCCATATAAATTGCATAAAGATTTTTTTTAATTTGGTGACATGTTTTTCCTTGACAGCCTGGGAATGAATCCAGCAGAGTTTTAAGATATCCCAAGGCCACAAAGCATGCAAGTGACAGTGTTGATGTTGGTAAAGGCAAGGGGCTAAAGTGGCAGGGCAAACCGTTTGTGACAAGGAAGCAGTTAGCAAGAGGAAGTGAAGTCCCATTCAACAGCCAAACAAGTTCCAACTTACCTTAGATATGTAGATATTTGGGAAGCTATCTAATTATGTAAAGTTGTCTTAGATAATGATGTAAAACTGTCTATTTTTTGGGTATTTTGTAGAACAGCTGGTGGGATTTGGGTATTTTGTAAAGCTTTTTAGCACTGTTTGAACATGAAGCTCAATATGAGCATGTTTTGAACCAATTGATCATGTCAGAACCTAAACCTCAATGGTTAATGAAATATTAGCATATTTTGGTCTAAACTCTTGAATCCATTTGAAGCTTTTCATTTTTTTTGCCAACAGGTATCAAAACTAGTGTAAACAGGTGGATCTTTTCATTTTTTTTGTAAACAGCTATACAAAGTATGCTAATATTGTTGGCTCTTTTCATTTTTTTGCCAACAGTGCAAACAGTTGGATGCTTCAAGTTTTTTTGGTCTTTTGTTTTCATTTTTCAAGCAACATAATGCCAACAGATCCAAACAAAAGTGAATCAACACTCAACATCATGTACAAACTGGTGCCAAAGCATGCAAGCTTTCATTTTTTTAAGCCAATAATTGCCAATAAATTGCCATTAGATAAATAAAGATGAGAGTCTATTACAACATTAAAATTCTCTTGCCAACAGACTGTCCTAACCATGCATTCAAATTCGATTTTCAACTAACAATACAATTCATTTGGAAGACATTACAAATTTCAAGCAATGAGCCCCCACTATTGCTACTACTACCCAGAATAAGGCATTAGCTCGACGTTTTGCTTTGTCCCTCTCAGCTTCCATGTGCTTGATTCTTCTCAGCAAACCTGAAATTACTTGTTTCGTGTGCTCCGTCAATTCTTCATCGACCCACCTAAAGAATCCACATGCCCCCATTCTCTGTAAACCAAAACAAGTGATAGTTCAATTGTGTAGGAAAAATTCGGCCATAATTTCTACAAAACCCTAAACCCTAAAATTGTCAAAATTAGGGATTGTAATTCTCTAATAAATCAAACTTACCCCATAGTTTGGACATCCAAAGAACCTTCTTCCTGGATTTCTTCCCGTCCAAGAATGCTTGAGGGAAGCTACATCACCGCACCAACACGTAGGGGCCACAATTTCATTTCTCCCAACAAATCGAGTATAGCTGCTCGATCATGAAGAAGCCATCGAGGAGAAGGAGAGGAAAGGGAAGAAGCAGAAGAGAGGGAGGAAGGTTGAGAAATTGTGGAGGGGAGAGGGTTTTTCAATGGCTATGGCTGAATTGCAAAGGAGAGGGACGAAGGAACGCAAATGGGGGGAGAAGGTGGGAGTTTTGGGTATTTAATGTGTATTTTTATGATTTTTTTCTATTTGCCATTATCATTTTAATTATTTTAATCCACATTAAATAACTTCTCATTTTGGGTTCCTCACTTGCCTCTAGGAGAGTGAAATGCACGCAATTGGCCACATTAGCAAACAGGTATTCAATAGGTCACGATATGCAAGTTTAATGATTCAATCGAACATTTTCAAAGGTGGGGTATCAAAGTGACCAATTGGTCAAAGGTCAGGGGGCCGTTTATGTATTCTGCCAATAAAAATATTGTGGAGATCTTGTTAGTTGAGAAGAGGAGATAAATCAAATAAATAAAGAATTTTGGATAATCTACTATTTTTTTTTATAAATTGCAAGACATGATTTATATTAATAATACTAAGCGTTCATGTAAAAGTATTTATATATATATATATATATATATAAAGCTATTAGTTTAAAGCTTGTAGCTTTCTATTATTAAAATACCTAGTAGAAGATTATAAAATAAAGGGCTATTATGTTTATAATATATCTCTAAGTGTAGAGAATTTAAAGACATATGAACTACTTTATAATAATGATAGATATGATAATAAATTTATTACATAATAAAATAGTATTATGACATATCTCTAGGTGTAGAGATTTTAAAGATATAATCTTTATTTAATAACTAGGGTAAAGTTTTGAGGACAAGTTAATATATATAATAATAATATTGCTAAGTTATGATAGTTGCCTTGCTTGAAAAAATATTTTAAACATAGTATATCTTGTTATCATATTTAAATATGCTTTTGTTTATAAGATAAGTTTTAAGACATGATCATATTATTTATATAACCTAAAGATATGGGAAGATATATGTAAATAAGGTAAATAAGATTATTTTAATATTATGCTAAGTTTATAGAAAGCTTACTTTATAGAATATATAGAAAGTTCTAATTATGGAAATATTCAGAAAGAAGGTCTAGTAATATTTTATCTCTATTTTTATATGGTTTATATATTTAAATAAGGTTTTTATCAAGATCATGTTTTAATAAAATATTATTTGATGAGAAAATAATATTTTTAAGTATTATTATGGATATTATGGAAAATAAGGTGATATTATAATAACTTTTAGTTGAGATATTTTAATAAGGGCGTAATAGACTTTGTACAATCCTAAGAATATTTTAATAAATTAAATAAGGATATTTTTGGTTTCCAAGAATAAAAATGTTAAATATTAAGAGTAAGGATTTTTATAAGAATAAAAGGATATTACAAAGTTAAAATAATAATAAAGGAATATTATTATTTTAATTATCCCATCTAAATTATTATTATAATAATTTAGAATTTAATTCTCTTATAATAAGTATATAAGAGAATTTCACAACTTTAAAGAGAAGTTAAAAAAATTCGTATTTAAAGCCCATCCGTAAATTTCTGTGTCGATAGGTCGAGAATTCGTTCCGAGTCGTGGTTAACGCTTTCGTCGTCTCGCTAGTTATACTCGTAAAAGTAAAGGCAAGTGGAATTTCCCCTTGTAACCTTATATATTCATTCCGTGAAATTTCTCGATGTTGGGAACAATTTGTTTGCTAAAAATAAATGAACCTTGGAATATCGATTGTTAGATATAATGACCCCACTATTATCGTTATTCTGCTATTTAATATTTGATAGGATTATTATGCTAGCTTTTTTGTGGCCTTGATTGTTTACGCTCTCGTTAAGAGAACGGTTTCGAACGAACTAGTGAGGGGCGTGGGACTATCCCGACGCCTCTATATAATTTTACTAAGTCGTATGCCTTTGCGCTTAAAGTACGACTTTCAGGGGCATGATCCAAGATGACAAGGAAAGAGAAAAGTGGATAAGGATGGAGTTGGTTACAACTAACTCTCCTAAATTCACTCTTAGCCTCTCATTCTCTTAATCGATTTTATAACTTCCTTTTGGGCAGTTTTGGACATCCATGGATGCCTATAAAATGGTGGTTGGTCGTCCAAATGATACACAAGAGAGACCACACGAAATTGCCAAAAACAAACACAAGTTTTGGTGTGAGTTTACACTTAGTTGGTTGAGACTTGAGTGGTGTAGTAGTGTGTTTTCACGAGTGAAAGCAAACACTAAAAGTGTGTGTGTGTATCATGGATCGGTCTTCACGAGTGCAAGTGGAGAAGGAAACTCAAGTAGCGTGGCATGACGAGTTCGTCCAAGTGAAGGAAGAACCACCAGAGTCATGGGAGAGCAACTTCGTTCAAGTCAAGAATGAGGAGAAGTCGTGGGACTCGAATAAGGTATGTTTAATCTTAATTAATAGACATGTCTTGCCAACATGTTTATTGTTCGTATGGTACGTTTTATCTCACAACGATATTGCGGAATCCTTTGGCATGGAATAGGGGCAATATGCGTTGAAGGAAAGATCAATCTAATCGGTTGACTCGTAGCCTTTATCCAAGTAATTAACTTAATAAAATGTTTTAAAGTGGGTCGGTGGTGATTACCTTTACGGTCTACACCCAAACGAGACTACCCTTCGGGGTCTACTCAAACCGCCTTGACTATCCTTATGGATCCACAAGGGCCGACTTTCACTTCAACATGTTTATGCAAATATGCTATTCCGCTTTATTCATATCCTAAAAACCAATAGACATCACCCAATCCTTTAAATTGGGTGGATCAATCCTTGAAGGTGTTGTCGGTTACAAGTTGCTAGAAGACAAGTGGAAACTTCTCTGGGAGAAGAAGGGCGACGGGATGAAGTATAACGCCTAGAAGGTCAAGGGTTGTCCGCTTTCTGACTGAATGCTGATTGCTAGAGTATTAATAAAGTTGATTGAACTTTTGGGATTTTTGATAGGGTATCTAATGATTCTAATTAGTAAGTATATGTTGATTGCTGACTAGTTGAGCGTAGAATTGTAAATTCGGATTATTATCCTTTGATTTGATGATGCTCATGCTTATTATTGTTGGCGGTTCGTTTACGCACTTTCAATTTTGTGTTTCGCACTTCAATATGAGTGGGTTTCAAACCCGTACAAGAACATGACACAAAATATGGATGAGTTTCAAACCCGCGCAAGAAAATAGCACAAAATATGGGCAAGTTTCCAACCCGCACAAGAAAAACCGTATATTCAGGGCGAGTTTAGGATCCGCACATACTAGAGTGCGCATTTGAAAAAATGGAATTCGTAAAATTTCGCCATTTATTATATGTGCATGCTTTTATTATTGCTTTCTAGTTTAGATAGATGATTGTGTGTTGTTGTGGGTTCCAATTCGTCAACTCCGATCTTCTGCTCATGGTCATATTTTAATTTCGATCTGTTTTGCGTATGAAACTTTAGTGGAAGAAAGTGTGGTCATTGCAAAATTATTTCTTGTTTTTTCAATATTTGTTTCTTTCTTTATCCTTTGTCATTGTATTTTGGCAGTTATCTATCTACTTGTTGTAGAGATATTTAACGGCATATGAATAAAATTTACATAGAGAATGGACAAGACACTAGTAATAATATTATTTTCCTTTCGTATAATCTTGCTTTTTGTTAGTAATACTTATATAGCTATTTTTGCATATAATAATTTTGACTTTCAAAGTTTTTGTTCAACTTGCTCGTTGTGCATTAACAATTTGATTACTTTGTTATAGACCAACGATATTTAATTGGTCCCAACCCATATATGCCTACATGATAACGTGATGTGATATGTGCATATACTTTATACTACATATAATAAGTTTAAAATTGACTAGCCCATGCCGTGGCGATTCGACCAATTGGAGGTGAGATCACCACCACAAATCATACCTAAATAAAGTAGTAATATAATTTTCCAAATAAGCAAATTTTGACACACCAAAAACTATTGAAAAATGTGGATCGAAATTTATTTCCTTTAATTTATAAATTTATAGACCTAGATTTCTATCAAACTTATAGGATAAAGTGTTACATCTCATAAGTGTGATAATTCAAATCCAAATCCAAATCCAAATCCAAAATTTGTTGTGTAGCTTGTGGTTGGAGAAATCTGATGAGAATGTAAAATAAAAGCTAAATAAATGCAATTTCGAAGAAAGTCTCCTTGATAGGCTGAGATCTCTCGCACCTCCTCTTCCCCTTCTTCCTTCTCACCTACCTCTCTCTCCATCAATCTCATCATCCTCCCTCGATCCAATCGAAACCCTCCCTTAAACCTCTCAATTTCCCATTCATTCATTCATTTCATCTGTTTCAATTCGGAGCAGAAATTCTGTTTTGTTGAAAACAATTCGAGGGGCAATCGTTCTTTCTTTATCTGGCTTTGAAATTCTATAGTTCATCTGGGCTGTGCCATGCGACCCTTGTTCTCCGCCATAGCAGCCCTCTTCAAAGAGGACTTTCTTGTGCCCAGCAAAATTCTCGCTCGTTGCTCTCAATTCAACATAGCTAATGGCCGCTGCCGATTCTCACGGCCCTAATTCCATTCTCTGTAATGCTGGCGCTGGTGCTGCCGCCGGTAAGTCCTTAAAGCCTTTCAATTTGTCTGGTTCTCAGTTCCAATTTCAAGTTCAATTTTGCATTTGGGATGCTTGCTTGCGGTTTTGTTTATTTTCGGCGTTTGATTGTGTATAGGCGTTATTGCTGCTACGTTCGTTTGTCCTCTAGATGTTATCAAGACTAGGCTTCAGGTTCACGGCCTTTCACAGCTCGCTAATGTGAATGGTAAAGGTAAGTTATTTATGTATTTATTTGTATTAGGATTCCTTTTCTCCTGGCTGTGATTTATGTTAAGTTTGGGTGGTCACTGTTTCCCATTCTTTATGTGATATTGTGATGCTATGTATTGGCAATTCGTTCATGGTGTTCACGTGTTTTGTAGGATAGAATTAGAACCAACTTCAAATTGCCAGATGTAGCTTATCGCGGGTGTAATAATTGTGAAGGCAACTGCCATACATACGTGTTAACTACTTAACTGGTCATTGAAGAGCAACTGACTATTAATTGGTCTTTCAATTTGAATGGATTGTGATAGAACTTACTTGTGGTGGTATATTTTCTGTTACATATTGTTTGGTGTATTCTAGTGCATATTGTTACCTGTTCAGTACATATTAACTGTAATGTAGAAAGATGTATGCTTTTTTTTTTATATTTGAAACTTCTTATTAAATTGCGCTTTAAAACAGGTGGTGTTATAGTTACTCTAAAGGTCAACTGTAATGTAGTACATCTTTATCCGTTGGTTGAATTATATGAAGGATTTGGTATTGATGTTAATATGTATGATCTATGAAGCTTCGGATTTTGACTGGCATGTCCTTTAACACAGGTAGTGTTATAGTTACAAGTTTAGGACAAATCTTTCAGAGGGAGGGCTTGCGTGGAATGTACCGTGGGTTGTCACCCACAGTTCTGGCATTACTTCCAAACTGGGCTGTAAGTTTTGTTTTGCAAGAAAACTGCTGTGATAATATATCATTTATCACTTTTTGAGCTTATTTTAGGTCTGACTGATGCTTCCTTGTGTTGGTTCCATATGGGTTTGAGAAAACCAGATTCTGAAGATGGTTTATATTTTCTCAGTTATTATCATTAAGAAAATTGATTACGTAAATAAACAACAAAGCAGTAAATGAACCTTGCAAGGACTCAATACACTTTGGAGTAGTCAGTAGGATGCCAACCAGATAAAGCATATTTTGTCATAGTTGAGATTGTGAATTGCGCATCTAAATTATATAATCCATGTATTTATTTTTTTCCAACAAAAAGTTCAATGTTTTTACAAGCCCTATATAAATAGAAGACAAATGATTAGTGGTTATACGGAAAAACTCTTTTCTCTGGAGGCCGTTTCCACTTATGCTTGACAGATGCTTCACATAATAAAATTCCTTGGAAGTTGTTGAGCCTTACCTTGCTTTTCTGCTATGGTTTATTTTTTCTTAAAGTGAATATATTCAGGAGAAGATCATGTAACATACTTGAACTATTCATGGTTTAAATTTATATTTGCTGTCTCGGTGAATGTTTCTTTTTACATTAATCTTTCGCTGGTTCATCACACCGATAAACTTTCTTATGCTTTGCAGGTTTATTTTACAATCTATGACCAGCTTAAGAACCTCCTTTCCTCTGATGGTGAATTATCTTAACTTAGAATAAGTTTTTTTGGTTTACTTATACATTTATGTATCACAGACAGAGTTGTAGCATTGTCTTTTAATCAGATGATAGACTGAGCAGTCTAATTGAGTTACTTACAGTTCTTGGTTGATCTGCATTATAGATGAAAATCAGCCACTCTCCCTAGGCGCCAATATGATGGCTGCTGCGTGTGCGGGAGGTGCGACAACCATTGCTACGAATCCTCTTTGGGTTGTAAAAACAAGACTCCAAGTTAGTCATTTTTCTCCCTTCCTGATTTTACATTTACTATATTGCTCCCCCTCTGCCCTAAGCCGGGGGGGGGGGGGGGGGGGGGGGGGGGTAATTGTTGTTGCATTGAAAAAGCTAATTATAAGTTTTGGATTTAAAATTTTAAGGTATATGTTTAGTTTCTTACGATGTTCTTTTTCAAAGGTTGGTGCTTGTATAATCGAATTTTTTTCCCCTAAAAGTCTCCTCCAGAATTTGTACTTCTTGTTGGATATCAGTAAGTTCTGAAATGATAGAAGCTGCATTTGGATTAGAACAATGTTTGGTTGTGGTCTTTTTATAACCTTTGTTTGAATTGTATCCTTTTTTTGAAACAAATAGAAGAGCAGTGTGCTTGGTAAGTTTTTGCTCTGGAATGCCTATACATTATTGCAAAAACATTTCATTAGCACAGCCTATATTATGAACCCTTATAGTTATTTTTTGAGTCATTACCTTCACTAGCACTGGTACTGTGCTAGCCTTACTGCCTCTTATTCTGCTCAAGTCAGCTTTCTTTTGACTTTTCTCCTTCGCTTCCACCCTTTCTTTCTGCTCTCTCTTGCTAGTCTCCACCTTCTCCTCATGTCATCATGTAAGATCTGCACTGAGCTGGGTAGATCTTCTATGGTGGTTAATCAGATCTATCCAAAGTTTGAATGTTAGATCAGGATTAGTTCTGCTCCATACTCAGGGGAAAGGGTAGAGTAAAACTTACAGAAGATGGATATATTTTATACGAGTTATATTGGCCAATTTGCACAAAACCACCCTTAATTTTTTTTAAACTTTCATATAACCATTTATAATTTTTATTTCAATTACAAGTCAGCAACTCAAGCATAAAAAATATTAAAAATTAGTTATGTTTCCTATTAAATGATTAAAATACTCTTATGAAAATATTGTTTGTACTTTACTGTCCTTGATAGAAGAATATATTTGTTATTTTGTGGAAAAAGCAATTGTGTTCAAAATTGTAAGGATAATTAAAATGAACAGTTTTATAATTAAGGCCTTAAGGGTGGTCTTGTGCCAATAGGCCAATATAATGGTTGGTTTAAATGCTATTTATTCCTGAATATATAATGCAGGTGCTGCATGCCAGCGGTGAATGCATCTTTTGATAAGAGTAATGTTTCTAAAGCAGTGACATTGTTTCTTTCCAGACTCAAGGAATGAAAATGGCAACGAATCCATACAAGGGCACACTGTCTGCTTTACAAAAAATAGCTCATAAAGAGGGAATCCGTGGATTATATAGGTATTTCCATACTTAATGAATGACGTGTATTGACTTGCAAATTTGTACATCCCTAACTTTTATTTTGTTGCCATGCACGGAGGACAGTGGTTTGGTCCCTGCATTAGCTGGTATCAGTCATGTAGCCATCCAGTTTCCTATGTATGAAAAAATCAAGTCTTACCTTGCAGAACGTGGTATGTCTTTTGTGCATTATATAAAGTATGATACTATATTATATTAAAGAAAAGATAAAAGTTCAGTTACATTATTTCTTGCATTTTTTCAGATGACTGCTGTGTGGACAAGCTTCCTGCAAGTGATGTTGCTGTTGCTTCTTCAGTTTCCAAAGTAGTCGCATCCTCATTGACGTATCCACATGAGGTGAGGCTTTCGTATTCTGAATTGGTAGCTTGTACTTTTCCATGATAAGGTCATATTTTCAGTAGAATAATCCTGTGGTAGTTATCGAACAAGTCTTCCAAAAGAATTCTTTACAGCTTTTCCAAAATATTTGTTTCCTTTTCGTCTTTGGGAATCATCTTATCTTTCAATTGACCGCTCCATTTTTTTTTTGTGTGTGTGTGTTTCTGGTAAGCTGACTATTTGCCTAAGTGTTTGGGTTATAACTATAATCCGGTCAAACTATGTAAACTCTTTGGCAGAGAATAATGGTCAAACTAGAACATCAACTAATTGAAATACAATTGATAGGAACAATCAACATAATCCGTCACCTCTTTTAGCTAACTACTTTCCTACTCAATTTTATTGATCTTCTCAGATCATTAGTCAGTACTACATTCTTTTCTCTTGCTTGTTGTTTAAGATTATTCACAAGTAGAATGGAGCAGCTTCTCTATTGAAGGGAATCTTTGATAACTTGATAGTGAATAGTGTGGAGCCTTTTGGCTTTGGTGCCTTCTTTTATCAATTAAAGTTGTAGCCAGGCCATAAAGCTCACATGCTGAATCCAATGACTACGTTCTAATGATTCTCTTCTCTGAAGCTTACTTGTAGGCTGTAACTTATCTGGAACGCCAATTTCAAAAGTGTGTAATAAGTGAAATAATCACCACAGTTTATTCCAATAAACTTTTGAAAACCTTTGAAAAAAGAAAGTGTTGATTTTGTTCCAAGAGCTTTATATTAAGCTAAGTGATTTGTTCGGAGTGATTAATGTAATCTCTACAACTAAAAGGGTAAAAGGTATTTCCATATGAAAGCCTTTTCTCTTTTCACATTATTTTCTGAATTTCCCTTCTAAACGTTTGCAGGTGATACGTTCAAGGCTCCAAGAGCAAGGACACCATTCTGAAAAGCGTTATTCTGGTGTAGTAGACTGCGTTAGAAAAGTATATCATCAAGACGGTATCCAAGGATTTTATCGTGGGTGTGCAACTAATTTGATCCGGACTACTCCAGCCGCTGTTATCACATTTACTAGCTTTGAGATGATTCACCGCTTTCTGGTTAAGTCATTCAATCATGACGCCCAAACTCAGGCGCTCTAGCACACTACTAGACCTATGCTCTTATATGCATTTAGGATCTAGCTAGGATGATTAAATATGTGCTACCATATCTTGAAGCGAATTGTATATGGTATAAAAAATATGATGATGATGATAAGAAAATGTTAGCCTTGGTTGTGAAACGCCATTGATAGCATAGGTGAACAATTGTGATTGTTTCTGTTTGCCTTGGAATTTTGGTATTGAAACCCAAATGGGAAGTGCACCAAATGAAGTAATTAACCAACTGTGAACCTTTCTTGTTGTAGAAGATGTCCAACTCTACAAAAAAGTGGTTGCTGGTAATTTTTATAATGGTGGTGGTTATTTGCTTGAATTCTGTACAAGGTAGTTAAACTCTACATTTCAGACTCTAAAACTACACGTTATGATACCTTACCTTTGAAAGAAATCCATGTTTGCATGTTCTAAGCCTCTTATAAATCTATTTTTTTAAAGACATTTTAATGAAAAGTCGGCAGTTTGATGGCCGATTGTGATGTTAGAATGCAATTCACTAGAAAGGAAAAGTGATGCTAGTTGATTTATTATTGCAAACTATTATGGATCCATTTTGTTCTGTCGACTTATATAATTGGTTATGAGTCGATAAAATTGATCATTCATGTATGTTATGAATGATTGCTCTAAGTTTTTGTGGTGTACAATAAGGTGGCCTTCTTTTGTACAGTAATATGATGATAAATTAATCTTAGGATCCCATCTAAAAAGCTTGCTTTTGGTTAATCAATTATGCCCTTTCTTTTTTCTGTGTTTCCTCTCTTTGTTTGCAAGGATAATGTGGTAGGGAATGCACTTAATTTCTTTTTTCACTTTGGGCTCAAAATTGTTGCATACGCCAATTTCACGAGAGGCTATGCCCTACATAAACAGCTTTATCTTCAACTTAAAATCATCTTCAAAGTATCATTCATTGTTGAAGGTTTGATCCGTATGATGCAATTTAATTAGTTCTAAGTTTGGTATGTTATACATCAAGAGATTAATACGAATTGCGCAATATAATAGATTATATTGTACTATAATGCAGATTTTAATAAAATCTGCATTATAATGTGTAATTTGAAAATACCCTTAAATCTAAGATTTAAGCTATAGCTAGTATATCTTATAAATTGACAACCCCTAAAACCATTAACAGCCCAAAAGGTGTGATTAAGTCCTTTTTATCAAAAGTACTTAGCTATTCATAAACTCATGTGATTGCTAGGGTATTTTGAGATAAAAACCACCTAATAAATCTTATAGAATTTGGATGTAGAGGACCACAACCTTACTTTGTATATACTTTAGAATTTCCTTGTGATGTGGGTCTCCCAATTTGTATCTATTGTTAATTAATAATATTATAGCTTGTTAGAAACTAATCATACGATCAATCGATAGGGTTTTCCAAACTATCATTATCAAGCAAAAAAAAAAACATCAATTGAATTCAATCACTAATTTGAAGTTTCAACTTCTTCATATGAATATTTATCAGTAAATAGTAATAGAGGTAGGTATAGGTAAAACTAATATTATGGTACAACCATGTGGATCAATCTATATCCATGATTTTGAGTTACATATGTTTATTTTTGAATGACTGTATTCATGTTTTGAGTTGCACACTTTTATTTAATGAAAAATACATACGAGTATTCTCTTCAAGTAGTACCTTAACCAATACTCGCAAGTTAATAAGCATGATATAACATTTCATATAGATCTTAGTATCTTTTTATGTATCATGATATATTGCTAGAAACATGTATTATGAAAAGAATTACAAACGGCTACATGATATAACATGATTGAGGTGAAAAAAGGGAGCAATGAAACAAAGGGGGCAAAAAAAAGAAAAGAAAGGAAGTTCATTGCTTGTTTGACACTCTCAATCTCTCATCCTAGTTTGGTCGGTTCAAAAGGTGTAAAGCCACTCGAAGAACAAATGACTAAATTAAAGAGGGGTGTGCATTGCTTTCATCATTTATTTTCTTGGATGAATTTGGTTGTCTATGCCCCAATTAAACCAATTGTTAATACAATTTCTTACTGAAATGATGATCATTAAATAAACACATAAATATATGTGTTTTTATGTTGATGTTAGCTTGTGGTGTCCTTTTAGATGGAACTTCGTCCCCGTGATTAATTTAGTTTGCTTAAAGCAAGTCTTGGACACAATCTAGTTAACTGAAAAGCAAACCTGTGAATCTGTGATGGTCTCCCTCAATTAATTTTCCGGGTGATGATGGTAGGTGTGAAAGGCATCCAATTACGAAGTGAGAATGCATATGGATTGTTAGATTTTTTATAAAAAAATTTAAAGATTTACATAGCTCTTTTATTAAATAGAAAAAATTCAGCACAGTCAAATTTAGTTGAAAAATACACATATTTTTAAAATAAACTTGATTTTAGGTATAGCGCACGTTAATACATATTCAGTATAAAAAGTTGTCTACATTTAGGCCAATATTGATGTATATTTAGGCAGACATATATCCACTCTAACAAGTCATACACATAAAATTAAGAAACTGTGTAGTTTTTAAAATAACAAACGATGGCCATTCACTATGAAAAGGGATGCATATTTGTTTTTGTACATTCAGGCAAAAATTTACAGTATGCATTTCAAGAGTCATACACTGATACACACATAGTTTAACAATATGCACACATTTTTAGTATACACTGCACATAACACATGCACATAGTTTAATGAAACGGTACATGAATACTTAGTATAACATTAATACTGCGCATTTAGGTTAATATTTATACATATGAATGTAAAAATTTATGTACTTCAAAAATTACGCACACAGTTTAACAACTCGTGCACATTTATGAAAAACGATATATATGCACACTTAATACAAATAGATGAACATTTATATTAATTTACATACACACACTTGGACGAAAATGTATGCACGTCAAAATTTATGCACATAAACTTAAGAAATGTGCAATTTTTCAAACAAAAAATATTACACACATAGTACATTTGTACATTCATTATTTGTGTATTTCTTGCATGCCCTAAACATTTTAAATTTATATTGTGCATAAACTTTAATTAAGAAAATCATGTAAATTTTCAATTAAAAAACAATGGACACCAGTACATTATTTTTTTTTACTCCATTTTATGGAATTGTTTGCATCAAATCCTAAACGTTGATCTATTATTTGTGTATAAAAGTGTATTTCTCTAGCCCTAAACTTTTTATACCACACTAGTACGCAAGTGCCTGAATTAATGTGACAACCGTTCACGCACATGCATAAAGAACTTACAATCAAACGTGATGGTATTCTATATGTCGCAAAGTAACTAACAATATCGAATAAATTGTAAATGTACATACTTGCATGATATTCTGTGTGTCCTCATTTATGTAAAGAAAAAGGAACAAAAAGAGTTGAAAACGATTCGGAACAAAAAAAAAAAGTTCAAAACGATTAAAAAAATTATAGTTTTTAACATTTTTCTACCGATAGTTGTTAATGGTGGAAGTTCAATGAGTGATATCCCCTTTTACATTTGAATCTTGTGAAATCATCATAAATACTCATACTTTTTCCATGAATATATACCCACCACATTCTCACCTTTCGTTTTCATAAGAAAAAGTACACTAGTAACAATGGTATTCATAAGATTAATGAAATTGAGAGCTTCATACACCAATGCTTAATCATATAATTAATTGCGTATAAAACCTTAACACTACGTACATTGCTTTTAAGAGCCTATCTTGTAATAAATACTCTATCCTTCGTGTGATTTTGCTCAATGTCATCGAAATATGGAGATTATATATATGAAGTGGTTGTTTCGGTTTTGTGTTGATTTGTTGTTGTCTCCTAACCAAACTTAATTCCACACTAGAATGATGTTCAACATGTCCTAAGATATATGAATCGAACAACAAACTTGATTTGCATTTTCCAATACAAACTTCACTGAAATTGACAAGCTTTACCAATGCTAATTGGGGAACTTGCTTGACAACTAGAAGATCTCTCTCCGGATATTGTGTGTTTTTTGAACATGCTCTTGTTTCATGAAAAAAACTAAAAAGCAAACCGTTGTATCGAGGTCATCTGCAGTGGCCGAGTACAGAAGCATGGTTTCGACCACAATTGAGCTCATTTGGTCAAGCTATTTGTTGAATGATTTGAGATTATAAAGGTGGAGTTTCACATCATATTGTTTTGTGACAATAGATTTGCACAATAGTTAGCGACCAATCCGAGCTCCCGTCAAAGAACAAAATGTGGATCTTAATTGTCACTTTATAAGGGAAAGAGTTCAATCAGGTTTCATCCAAACTAGCTATATACCTACCAATCTAAAGCTTGTAGATCTATTGACCAAAGCATAAAACCAACATCATACACTTTCTCTCTAGCAAGTTGGTACTTAAGCTCGTTCCAACTTGAAGGGAGAATATGGAATTTGGTGCTAATTGCATTCATT
Organism: Fallopia convolvulus; assembly: GCA_964016875.1. Taxonomy (NCBI): domain Eukaryota; kingdom Viridiplantae; phylum Streptophyta; class Magnoliopsida; order Caryophyllales; family Polygonaceae; genus Fallopia; species Fallopia convolvulus. The sequence goes on from OZ024734.1 coordinate 7,674,136, forward strand.
AAGTTGGAGCCGAGCAGGGAAAGAGTTGAATCTATTGAATGGCATTCAAGCATCAATCAAGTCCCATATCTTGGCGGGAGTTTACGTTTTTGGCTTTATGTATTTTGGGTCGGTTCGGTCTTGTAATTAGTATATACTGATTTTAGTAAACTGGGGTATATCTTATCATGAAAAATAAAAAGAAATGCACTTTTTCTAGTTCGTAGTGCAACTTTCCTATTTTGGAGTCCACTTTTCTCATTTATACTTTTCATTCTTTGTAGTGCACTTTTCATTAGGATTTTTTTTTTCATTTGAACCAAACTCGGGGGTATATAAACACTCTTTTTTCTTTCTATTTTTACTGTGCGATTTTGATCAATTTCACCGAAAAGCAAGTATACAAAGCAGTTGCTTCATTAATTTAAACACTTATAAAATACAGTAACACATGCATTTTAAAGCTACTCATAATTCTAAATAATTCAATTTGAACTTGAGTCGTTTCAATTCCATTTATCTCAATGATCCTAGGCTATTAGAATTATTAGTTCACTACACAATTATTTTAAAGCCAATAAATAAATAAAATCAACTGAAAAATTATATTGTTTGGAAAAAAATCAAATGTCAAAGTTGCTGAACAACTTTTGTCAAATTCAAAATTGGAAATTTGAAATTACAATTTATGGAAATTCATTTTCTGCCCCCTTTAAAAACAAACAACGTACGTATATATGGAGGTTTTTCTTTGGTGGTATAGGATTTTGCATCTTATGTGTGCATTTGTCGTAAAAAATGATGCATGGGAGTGATGTGAAATCCTCACATGGGATGGTGTAATTGTTGGTTTCTCATCCCACCAAAAAATCATGCATGGGAGACCAACCTCATGTGGTGGTGCACAAATTATTCATCTAAAGCGATCAAATTTAATTACTACCAGAATTATTATCTCACCAGAAAACTGGCTAGAATATTACTAAAATGTACAAAAAAAAAACCATAAAACGTATAATACGTCTAAATTACGAAAATACATGGCCGTCTTTTATAACTCTTTGGGGTGGTGACACGCAGGCGCGATGCAGATTAGTCGATAAACGGAGCGTACACGTGGCGGGAGGTAATTTGTCGTTTTATGCTGTTTAGGTTGTAAAGTGACAGCTCGGTAACGTTGAAATAATAGGTAGTTGAAAAAAAAAAGGAAAAAGAAATTCAAACGAGGGCCAAGACCAGGTAGCGGAACCCGCTCTCATGTGGGTCTCACACGTAAACCTAACCTCTTGGCTTTGTAACCGAGCCTAATATTTGAATTTTTTGAACGTTAAGATTGCTCAACTTCTTTGATGGACGATTTTGCCCTCCACTTTCAATATTGGCTGGTTGTTGAATTTAGGGTGTTTTGGGCAAAGATTGAATATATGTTATAAGGTTGTTATATAAAAATATAATCTCTCTTACAAAATCATGTCTTATTAGATATTAGGCCAAATGGTGGTAAATAATACAAACTTTCACGTTGTAGTGTTCAATAGCACCAACTTTTAAAAAAATAAATATAATTATCAACTTTAAAGACAGTGGTGTTTACCAATTTTAAACCTCAAGGGGTTGGTCTAGTGGAGCAAGACAGGAATCGGGTCTGATAGGTCGCAGGTTCGATTCCCCACTAGTCTCCTTGAGGTGAAGCAAATGTAAATCCCCTTGTAAGAGCTCTTTGAGCCCTTGGGTCTTCCCTGTCCTTGGACTGTGGCACCATCCCCTCACCCTAAATTTTCCTTACTTAAAAAAATAGCACCAATTTTAAAAAATAAAAATAAAAAATATTCACCAAAGGTGGTTATGGGTCGAGTCGTTAAAGGGTGATTATACACGAGTTGACCTGTGACTCGACCCGTAAATCCGTACCCATTTTACGGTTACGGGTCAGGTCGGGTCGGGTCACGGGGCAACATCATTTTTTTACAGGTCGCCAGGTTGACCGGTTGGACAATCCTAAAGGTGGTAATGTTTAGCGAGACTGTTGGGATAATTTCTATATGATAACAAGAACGTTATGAAAACATGTGTGATCGAAGCGATAAAATATTCATAGACAAAGACTGAAGTTGGAACGAAAGCCAACAACTTTAGCTCAATCAAGGCAACTAAGTTCGATATCAAGATGAAACCAAAGGGCCAACTAAATTTGACCAAAGGTGATTAATGTTGAAATGAGATTGGGACATGATCCGAGGCAAGTTTGAAGCGACTCTAAGAATATTTTATAATGTTAAATGCCATTTTTTTTTAAATCGGTGAGTATTTTTTATTTTTTTAAATTTGGTGTCAATGAATACCACCACCCTTAAAATTGGTGATTATATTTGATTTTTTAAAAGTTGGTGCTATTGATGAAGCCCGAAATAACGGCTACGCTACGAGACAAGGAACAAGATTATTATATTTGAAAGTGCAAACACTTGCTCCTTTATTTATGATTTTCTCCCAATAACGAGGTTACAAACCTACGAGGCTGATATACAACTTTGAGAATTACACCTAGACCTCCTACGAAGTTCCGAGATCAAACTTAAATGTTGCGAGGTTGACCCTAGGGCGAGGTAGATTTGGGTGTGCGGTGTAGAGAGTTTTGTGAGATTTTGTAGCGAGGTCTTTAGTGTGGGCGAGGTCTTTGTATGGCTTGAAGTCTTTTTGTGGACTTTTCCTGTCTATAGCGAGGTCTTTTGACGATGCTTCTATCACGTCGATCTTTAACAAGCAAGAGAGTCCTTGAGTTCAAGGAGTTTTTCGACCCCTTCCTCCTACGAGGTTCTCCTCTATTTATAGAGAATTGGGGAGCCGAGTTTAGGCCCACGTCCGATGTGGGACGCCCGGAATAGGGGTTTTTGATTGGTCCGGGAACGAGGCCGCTTGTGATTGGTTCGGGGATGAGGTCGCTTGTGATTGGTTCGGGGATGAGGTCGCTTGTGATTGGTTCGGGAATGAGGCCGCTTGTGATTGGTCTGGGTGGGCGGGCGTGTTAGTAGAGTCGGTGGCGAGGTCTAGACCTCGTCCCGGGGATTTGGGAGACCTCGCTAGGGTATGAGTTTTGTTTAAATAAACGAAGGGTATGGATGTGGGTCCCTGAATTGCCCTTGGGAATCTCTCCGGGCCTACTTATTTGGTACCCCGGGCCCACTTCTTATTTTACTGTTTTGGACATCATCAACTATTAAACACTACAGAGTGAAAGTTTGTGTTATTTACCACCATTTAGCCTAATTATTAACATTGTCTACCACACTTTCGAAATATTTATAAAATATCAGGTTTCCTCGAATTAATTACCAGTATTAATATTAATATATATCTATGAATGGACAATTGGTTTCTACCAAAAAATATATATATTTATGAAAAAATTGATATATATGCGTATACTACTTGAAAAATCACAGTAAAATTATATACGAAAAGAAATTTTAACGAAAACATCATTTGTAAAAAAATCTTATAATAATATTAAGTATTTACTTTGAGCCAATAATAAAAGAACTTTTCTCTCTTCTTTCTATAAGCCTCTACCAACCTTTTGATCAAGTGAATGGCCTCAATAGACGACAACCCTAGCATAAAACCAAATTAATTATCTGACACGGTGACTATCCTCCTCAACTTAGCTTCAATCACCTTTTCCCATACTTTCATAGTGTGGCTGAGGAGCTTCAATCACCTATCCTCCTCATACTTGTTGCATTGTTGCACATCCCCTTTGTTTTTGTACTGAGGAATTAAGCTATTGAGCCTCCACTCCTCTTGCGTCTTCATCGTTTGGAAAATAACATTGAAAAGTGATGTTAGCCCCTCTAGGCCTCTCACTCCAAACATTTCCATACTTCCATTAGGATCTCATCTAGTCTTAATACTCTCTTGTTGCTCATTTTCGAAACACATCCTGTACCTCGGCCCTAGAGATGCATCTGAAAAAGAGGCAATCTGACTGATCCATTATCTTTGTGTGTCCACTGTAGTCTCATGGCCCTCATTTAGCAAGCTACATACAAAAATACATTTGTCAACGCTCCTTTATCTAACTATCCTCAACTAGCATCCTTCCTTCCTGTCTTTTACATACTTCATTGTATCCAAGTCCTTGTTCTTTTTCTCTCTTGCCCAAGCCAACCTGTACAACACTCTCTCCCCTCCCTTTTCTTCCAAAGCTTTATACAAGCCCTTATACGCTTTTTCCTTCGCGCTTGCCACTACTTTCTTGACTTTCTTTTTTGCCGCTATATATTCCGCCAAACATGCTTCCCTATCTCTATCATTGGTTTCTACCCACTTTCTGTACACCAATTGTTTACACTTAACCTTTTTTGGCCTTCTTCATTCCACCATTCTTCGGCCCTTCTACTTCTGCTTCTACCACTAGACATACCCAGCACACCACAAGGCACTCTTCGAATGCACTCCATCATCTTGCTCCACATAATGTCTGCACAGTCTCTCTAACTTGGTATACTCCTTTCACCTCTTCCTCCTCGAACACCCTTTCTCTAGGTTGCGTCCCACTGGCATTCCCCCTCTTTCTACGAACCCATTTTAGGTCCATGACAAACAACCTGTGTAGCATTGAAAGGCCACCGTTCAGGTTAATCTTACAGTCCTTGCAACTCCTCTTGTCCCCCCGCCTAAGTACAAAAAAATTCAATCCGAGTCTTATTTGAAGCATCCTGGAAAGTAATGAAGTGCTCGTCCTTCTTTTTGAACCAAGGGTTCGCTATTATGCAACCAAAATCCACTAAGAACTCTAGCAAGGCCCGATCTTTGTTGTTTTTGTCGCCAAAACTGAACCCTCCATGCATCTCTTCATAAACATCCCTCGACCTACCAATGTGACCATTGAAATCACCCCTTACTACCACCTTCTCTGTCCCAGGGATTCCCCTCATCAACTCATCTAGGTCCTCCTAGAAGTGTCTCTTTTCTTCTCCATCTAGGCCCATGTGTGGAGCATATGCACTAATAACATTTATGGAGTCTCCCCAACCACTAACTTTACCATCAACAGTCGGTCACTTCTGCGATCTACTAGGACCATTTGGTCTCTCGACTTGGTGTCAACCAAAATACCCACCCCATTCTTGCTACTAGACAGACGCTCTTGAATACCACAACTTGTGATGCGTTGAAAGGCCTTTGAGATGGATATAATTTCTATATCAATATTGATGCATTTTAACTAAATTTATTTATTATTGTCTTATAGATGAATTTCAGTTTTCCTTGGGTCTTTCGAGCGCATCCTCCTCACATGTTCAGGCTATAGGTGCTCTCATCTTGATTCCTCAGATTTTACTGGAGTGAGATTTTATTGGGTGATGATGATGATGTTGGTGTTGATATTGATATATATGTTTTCCTTTGCTTCAAAAATTATACATATGTTGCCATTTGTAAATTAAGAGAAAATAGAACAATTTTTTTAATTAAAGTAATGTTAAAAAAAGAATAAAAATGAAGTTTATTCATCTATCATTATTATTATTTATGCAGGAAGATATATATTTTTAGTTAATTTATTTTTTAAATCAATTAGTTTACTAATTAAAAGATGGATATGATTTGATGATACACTAGTAAATTATTTACATATGCAATATTAGATTTTTGGATAAGATTTCATTTTTAGTTTCTTATTTTTCGCCTTGGACGTGATAAATAAGAAAACCATTATTATAATAATACATATATAAATACAAATTTAATACTAGTGTTCATTTTATGCAAGAGTATATATTATAACTTTGTTGTTTTGTAAAACAATTTAAGACCCATTTGGTTTTCCACTACGGAAACGTTAATGGAAAGGAAACAAATCTAGTCTACTTATTATCATGATGCATCAACAATTAATTTCCTCTAACCAACAAGCATGAAGCGTAGTGGGAGGGGCTACGCTTCCCTTCGTTGAGGTCGAGTGTTCGATTCTCAGTGGAGGAGAAATGAACTTGTTGGGAGAGCAGATCCCACCCAAAAATAAAGGTGCCCTCGCGAGACTCGAACTCCAGACGTAGGCGTTTGATGGAGCAAAGCTCTCCGCTGAACTGGGGTGGCAATGACCAAAAAAAATAAATTAATTTCCTCTTGCCTTGAGTCACCTCATTTTTCATACAAAAATGTATTGCAAGCCCCCTTACGATACTCTATTTGTTTTCCTAATTTTAATATAGGGTAAGGTACCGTTCGGCACTAGCTTCTTTGCTAGCGTTTTCAGCTAGGGGGGAGCTTTTTTGGGGCGGATTGAAGAAGCTCCTCCTCACGAGCTTCTTCAATTTCCGCTAGATGAAGCTGAAAAAAAGCTCCCTCTAGGAACAACCGAACAAAGCCTAAATATATCCCCCAATTTCCTCTTCTCCCCTTCTCTTGACCTACGTTTTCTTTCCGTTTACATTTCCCTAGTTGGAAACCATACGGACCCTTAATTACAAAGGAGGGAAGGTGAATTATGTTATTTTCATAATGGATTGGCTTTCTACTTTTCTAGGTATAATTTGAAATAGGGTACTTCGAAGAAAGTTAGTAAAGTAGGAAAAAGATCTTATTAGTGACAACTGAAAACAGGGTACTTCAATTGAAAGAAAGGTAGTTAATAAGAAAAAGGTGCTGGGGTTTTTTGTGTGAATATTTTACTGCGTTGATTGGAAATTGAGGGAATAAATTTGGTAAATTGTAACTGCTAAAATCCTTCAACAAACATCCCAATACCGAAAGGGTGAAAATGATGCATTACCCGCCGATTGTCTAGTGGTGTTACTTTCATTAGTGAGCCATCTTTTAGCTTAACGAGTAAATTTGAGAAAATCTAAAATATATAAAACTGTTTCAATTTAGACTCCGTTCGATAATGTCAAAAAAATTTCAACTACCCTCAAATCAACTCCATAATGTACCTCCCCCAACCTTATATTTTTTACAAAATATCAACTACTATCAACTTCATCAACTCCATAAACTCAAATCAACTACATCAACTACCCATTGCCGAACGGAGCCTTAGTATACTAAATTTACATTCCAAACATTGTTTCCCAAGTTATACATTTCGCAATCTTTTAATTTAAGGCTGATGTAAATGGAACAAAATAAGGTTGAAAATTAGTATGATTGATTGTTGAAGGTAAACCTTAATTTAGGTGAAAATCATGTAAGGAATTATGGGGATATGATGAGAACCTCCGCTATCATTTTAATTCCATAACAAGTAACTAATCAAATTAATGGTTACTTTTCTATCATTATAATATAGAGTTTTTGTTCAACCAAAAAAAATAATATAGAGTTTTGTTTTTTTAAGAAGGTAAAAATTCACTAACCAGACAAGCCTGATAAATCGAGAGGCCGCACGAGACGATAGCCGAAATGGCTAAGTAACAACACTGACAAAACAAGCTAATGAGCGAGCTAGAAATACCAAAAACAACTATATTCTAGTCTATTTTTATAGTCTACTTTATGGTCCACTTATTTGCATGGGATCGACGAATTACTCCATAATTTTTTTTTCTAAAATATAATAGTTTGTTTTATATTTTTTTCTCACTTTTCACCAATCAAATTAAGTGGAGTACAAAGTAGACTATAAAAATATGGATCAGAGGATTCTGGTTGGTTCAAGAACTCTTTGATCATCGAAACGAGTAAAAAAACAATCTAACCTATGCCCTTAGGGTATAAGATAAGTATATTGTTTTAGAAAGATTTGTTATTATTAATTATTTAGTGATTTAATTTTTTTTTCTTAAGGGTTTAAAAATTTCCTATTAGAGTTTTAGTTTTCAAAACTAGTATACTTATCCTATACCCTTAGGACATGTGTTAGAAAGACCGAAAAACAATAAAGATCATAACAAGCATCATGTAACAAACATAAAATCTAATAATTCAGTACGAATGATACTTGTAACCTATGTTTTGAATCTAGGGGGAAACCAAAAGATTTGCCATATAATTGACAAATGTATAACCCTAATTGACCAAAAACTAAATTTAGCATTAAGTCATAAACTTTCACCTTTCAATAGGTCTAGTTGGTGGGTGAGTTTTAAACTAGAAAAGCCTAAACTTTCGGAGCAAGATGGGCCTACTCATCAACCTCCTCATATAAGCCATTTAAATGCAGTTAATCAAATTGGAAAATGAGATGAGATGACCTCTTAGGGGGCAAAACCGGTGACTCAATGATCCTAGACAATGACAACCCAACCGACCAATTTTTGTTGGTAAGTAGCCCACTTCTTCTTCTTATCCTTGATTAAGTTTGTGCATACGGCAACACAATGTTTTCTTTTTTAATTATCAAGGAAAAGTGGATTTCTTTTTTAATTATCCTTGATTAAGTTTTCTTTTTTTAATTGTCAATTTGAATTTGAATTTGAATTTGGAAGTTTTATATTTGTCAATTGGTTTGATAATTATTGACAATTCAATTCCTTCTCTTTTAAACTAAGGTTGGGCATTAGTTTAAAACCAGACCAGAATATTATTTTGAAAAATAACGGATTGATAATCGGATCAAAATTTTCCGATTTATTTCGATCAGGTTTTGGACAAAAAATTTTAAAAATTTTGAGAGATGAATAAAATTTGTCCGCAACGAAAATTAATTTTTAAACTATTATGAATCAAGGACGGGTTTAGACCGATTTTTTTGGACATCCATTTTTTCTAAGACTTGTTTTGATTTTTTCTGGTGACAAATGACAATTTTGTATATATTTGTTTTGATAAGGAAGGAATTCGAAGTACCAGGCAAGTTTGGTAGATTGAGAGACCGAAGCAATTCGACAATAAGACAAGCCAGCAAGAATGCACACCTATAAACACAGAAAACTCCAAACAAGCAAAATAAAAACCTAGCAGATAATAAAAAAAACTAACAAAGTATGGGACGACTGAGTCAAGCACTATTGAAAGCAGTATCTTCAGTACACAAAAAAAAACATGTCAACTCTTTCTAGGGAGTGCACAATAGACCACCATGACGTTGCCTCAACTAAATGAGGAATTTTCAGGAGCCCCCAACATGGCCATGTGTATACGACTCGATCTTTATCTATATCAACTCCTAATCACCGAAAATATATCTAGATCAGCTTAAAATGAATTTAAGAGGTGTCTTGAATTTATGGGAAGCTCTTAGACTGATATGCTTTCACTTAATGGAAGCTCTAAGACTAAAACTATTTTTTTTTCTAATTGTAGAAAGAAATCAATGAATTTGTATTTAATTTTTTTAATTTTTAAAAAAAGGGTTCATACTTTCTAAAATAGGGTTTTAGTTTCTAAATCCAGACACTTATCTAATGAAACCCGAAATAAAAAAAAAAACGCTAAAAGACTAGAACGAGATTCGTTTCAAAGAAATAGTGGAACATGCCTTTATTATAGACGAGAATCTAAAAGATCCAATTCATCACCGGGACCGAATGGCTTCCAGGCTTTGTTCTTCCAACATTTTAGGAATATAGTGGGGGAGGACGTCACCAAAGTTGTAGCGGACTTAATCCTAAACTAGAAGATGCTAAAAGCAAGAATGAAGATCTTGAAGAGAAGAAACCATAGCTCTAGTCCCATCTCTTTCTGTTATGGAATTGGATAGTGACTCATATTCAATAGCATGGGATTCTATAACCTTTTAATCGACGAGGCAAACACTTGCTTTTATTTATATATTTTCGAACGAGGTTACAAATAGCGAGATTATGCCCTAGACCTCTTCTTAGAGGATTCGAGGTCTCTATCTAACAAGGTTCTCGACCTCTTAGCTATTGCGAGATTCTATCACTAACAGACAATCGACGAGCCATGCGCTTGTTGCAAGCCTAGGCGCGATGTCTTTTGGCGAGGTTAGACACTTGATTGCTTATGTGGGGATTATGGTCTGCACTTTTCATACTTGTAGTGCAATTTTCCTATTTCATATTGCACTTTTCGTATTTTTCAATGCACACTCATATGAAAAGTGCACTACGGATTAGGAAAAGTGCATTCGTTTCACGTTTCAGAATAAGAGTTTGTTTCATTTGAACCAAACTCTTAAAATGACAATAAAATATACGAGTAATGTATTAACATGTTGCTACTTTATAAGTGAAATCATTAATAACATCCTTTTTATTCTATGTCCTAAGGACAAATTCCAAATTAGATGGAAATAGGTTTTATTGTAAAAACTGCGAATGTTTTCTAACCATTAGATTTCATTCAATTGATGGTTAGATTATTTCCACGGAGCTGCTCTTATTTTTTATTCTTAAGAGTATCCTCGTCATTCTTCGTTATAACTTCGCCTTCCCTAAATTAAAGATCGCGGAATTGTTAATGGCGACTGTTAATTGTGATTTCTTCTTCATTTTTATTGACCCCTTGATCTAATTTTTATAATAATCGATTATTCCTATCTTGGATTCTTTGTTTTTTCGTCCGCATAGATTAATATTTGGGTATTTTATTAGTGGCTTAAAACTTGAATGTATCTTATTATTCATGGATGGATTAGAAATCTCACATCAAAAATTAAATCAAGTCAACTTCACAATGCATACAAAATACAAATCTAGAAAAAATATTGAATTCGGTCTCGTCTTGATCTTGTTCTTTCATAGTCGAGTATTCCATTCTTGTGTTTTGGAATTTGATGAAGCCATGCATGTGCTTTGAGATATGGTTGCAATTTGATGATGATCATGTAGGTTCTAAATGAACTTGAATTTATTTTGTTTGAACCTCATGAGCTTTTGTATTATTACTTTATGAACTTGAAGCTATCTAAAGACTGATGTCTCTCTTTTTTTAGGACGAACATTGTGCTATCTATGGGCAGAAGATAAATTACCAAAAATCCGCCATTTAGACAACAGTTGGTACATCGACAAATGTCTGGCGATAATTAATTTTAGAACTAAACATATCAAATACTAGTTCGTTGGAAAAATATTTAGGGTGTCCTATTATACAGGAAAGAGTAACAAAAATAACTTTTGAACCAATAATCAGAAGTGTAGAACAACAATTAACTACATGGAAGGCAAAATGTCCATCTCAAGCAGGACATGCAACGCTGATAAAAACAACTTTAGAAGCCAAACCAAATTACATAATGCAAAATTTTATGCTACTACATACTAATCTCAAAGAACTTGATGACATAAATTGGAGATTTTTCTAGAACAAGGGAAACAATCATATTCCACTAATTAGTTTGGATAAAATTTGTAAATCAAAACAAAAAGGTGGTCTAGGACTAAGGAAAGCCGCACATATTAACCAATTAAGCATTACAAATGAAACTACGTAGTGTGGAAGATGTTGGCAAAGCCACACAATATGTGGGTATGTATCATAAACGGAAAATATTTAAAAGAACAAGAGATTTTTCGATACAAGGGAAGAGAAAATGGATCATATAAATGGAAACAACTTACCAAGCTAATAGAAATCTTCAAAATGACTAATATGGCAAATAGGAGATAAACATACAACATCAATGTGATTAAGGCAGTTCAAGTGTATAAATCTTGTCCTTGGCCGATCGAAATGCAAATTACAGACAACCGTCCTAACCTGCTCTATTTCGACACTCGTCAATAACTGATGTAGTGTTTAGACTACGACACTCTATCATCTGTGATTAAATTAGAATCAATTTAGAGTTTCATCCTCTCATCTAAAAAGATGTCTTTAGTATGATTCTTTTTCATCCTAATTGTTACCTCTTTCAAAAAAAAAAAGTTTCCTTATTGGAGCTAATTTATACAGTACTTGATAAGCTAAATGTACTTAATTATGCTGAATGGTCCTGGACCAGGATCTAGGGCAGAGAGTTTAGTTTTTTTTTGGACAGGAATCCAAGCCAAGCCAGTAGGTTCGGGAATCATTTTTAAAAAAGAGTTTTTTTGGACAGGAAGAAGAGAGAGGAGAAAGAGAGTGATACCAGACCAAACATCATCTCTCTTGCCTTGCTCTCTACTTAAATCCATCAAAAGCAGCAGGGAAAGCAAAAGATCCCCCACATTCACAACAGCTCACCCAAGGAGGAGACCTCTAAAGAGTAAAGATAGACAGACAGGGAGAGAGAAAGCTATGAAGGAGAGGGTCCATGGAGCTATGGAGATTACCACAGTTTTTTAGCAGTTGTATTAATCCCCAACACACCACCTCCGCAAAGGAAATTATCTTCTCTCCTACTATCCAACATTCGCAACTGTAAAGTTTTGCTGTCGTTTTGACAACTCTCGGATCTTGCTTACTACCGATTGGGGTAGGATTCTCCGATTTCCTGGTGGAAATTTGATTTGTTTGTGCATTTTCTATTTTAGGCTTTTGGAAGTTGTTGAATTATTTGTGATCTGGTGGTTTGAATCTGTACAGGTTTTTTCGGATTGACGAGGAGTAATGGCGGATAGTGAAGCGTTAGCTTTCAGGATTGCGTCCGTCGTGGAAGACGTTCTTCAGCAACATGGACATCGCCATAGAGGTCTAGATTTGGAATCTAGAAGAGCCGAAGAAGCTGGTCTGTCTCCATCTCTCTCTATTCATATGCTTTTTTTTTTAGTTTAACTGGTAAAATTTGGAATTACTTTAGATCAAATTATGCTGAATTCAGTTCTGAGCCTCCAATTGACAGATTGAATCAGTTCTGTGTAGTATGAACTCTTAAATCCTCCCAATCAAACCCCTCTCCCATTGCGATGAATCAAATGATAGATAATTTAATTTATGTTTTAGATTTTGCTCAGTACTGAGTTAGGTTCAACTTCTATACTGTAGCTTCAAGAAGGAATGAGGCAGCCAGTTGGCTCAGAAAGATGATTGGGGTGGTAGCAGCCAGAGATTTGCCAGCCGAGCCCTCGGAAGAAGAGTTCCGGCTTGGTTTGAGAAGTGGGTTGATACTATGTAATGTCCTCAATAAGGTGCAACCTGGGGCAGTTTCAAAGGTGATCCTGCAGTCTAAATTGCAATTCACTTGATTCTGTCAATGATCTGGTGTTTTAAGATTTGTGTCTATGATATGAAATCATGTAGGTGGTAGAAAGCTCAAATGATCCCACTGTTATACCTGATGGAGCAGCTTTGTCAGCCTATCAATACTTTGAAAATGTCAGAAACTTCCTTGTTGCCGCTGAGGAGTTAGCTCTCCCTACATTTGATGCTTCTGATCTTGAGCAAGTAAGGCTCAACTCTCTAACAAATTATAAATAATACTTGATCTGCTTGTACAAATAAAAATTATATATGATGTATGAAAGTGTGTTTAAACAAGTGTGATGATGAAGGTTTATAAACAAGGCAGTTGGTTCATTGGACAAAGATATTATGTTGAATTTTAAGGCTTCTTATGTATCTTACTGATTTCATGTTCAGGGAGGCGTATCAGCCAGGGTGGTCAATTCTGTTCTAGCACTCAAATCTTACTATGAATGGAAGCAAAGTGGAAGTATAGGAATATGGAAATTTGGTGGAAATGCAAAGCCAGCAACTACAGTAAAACAATTTGTGCGCAAAAACTCTGAACCATTCACCAATTCTTTGTCAAGGACCTCATCTATCACTGAAAAATCTTCTAATGCTTCATCACACGATGTTGACAATAATAAAATGGTCAGTAATTTTGCGGAAGTATATTTTGATAATCTTTCTTCTTTCTTCTTACCGTGTTTCTTTCGACTCTTTCCTTCATTGACTATACTACCTGTTTTGTATCTGCTCACAGCTCAGTTCTCGATCTCTAAGTACACTTGTTCATGCACTTTTCTCCGATAAGAAGCCTGAAGAAATTCCACAGGTTAGTGTTAGTATGTCAATTATTTGAACAAGGACAATACCATTATATGTGCTTCTAAATTAATAAGTGCAGTCAATATCTGATTTTAATTTGGACGTTTGACTGATCTCCAGCTCACAGTTAAGAGAAAGTTTAGAAACAAATTTTATCTTCAGTTTAGTTCATAACCCTATACCTCCCTAAATATTTTGTAAAGGGAGGACTTTGTTTTCGTCTAAATTATCTCTGTTCCTTGACGCAAAATTTTTATGGTGGTTGCAGCTCATTGAATCAGTTCTAAGTAAAGTTGTTGAAGAGTTTGAGCACCGCATTCCAGCCCAAGGTGATACGGTAAGTTGGTTTTAGGATTTTGTTCTTTCATCTATACATGACTGGAAAAGTTGGTCGATATCATGAATGTATTAAAATTATAGACTAAGTAATCACAATTATATTGACATCTTAGGTTAACCAGCAAAGGCAGACGACAAAAGATACATTCACACAGGGAAGAAAGCCTTTTTCTAAGATCTCCAATGATACCAGAAAGGTAATATCTGTAGCTATCACATGGCTAACTTTGTGAATTTTTCAATGGAACTTATTGGGCATATCAAAATTTATTGAAATTAGACATTGAATTTCATATTTTGACATTAAATTTATGTTGAAATTTGAAGGTTGATGATGGAGGAAACCCTTCAAACATGAAACCAGAATGCCAAAGCAATAAACTAATCTCTGATGAGGAATCAAAAAGATTGATTTTAAAACAGCAAATGATATTTGATCGCCAAGGAAAAGATCTTGAGGTACAAAACTAGTATTGTACTTTTTGACCATTGTATACTGTTCTCTTCTTCTTGTTATATTTTAGTTTATTTTTATGATGTAGGGTTTAAAGCAAACTCTTTCCACTACAAAAGCTGGTATGCAGTTCATGCAAATAAAATTTCAGGAAGAGCTGCGTAATCTTGGTATGTGCTTATATTATTGAGGTGGATTCTTTCTTTTCAGAACAAGAGAATAAAAGAGTGAAATGGTGGTGAGGTACAATAATTTTATCTACGTCTTTATCTTTCTTGTAGGTATGCACATTCATGGCCTCGCTCATGCTGCCTCTGGGTATCATAAAGTCCTTGAAGAAAATCGCAAGTTATATAATGAAGTGCAAGATCTGAAGGGTAACACAACACTAATATCTATGTCATCTGATGTTTGTCTTAGTCAAAGTACAATTAAATTAAATTTGTCTCCCCTGTTTTATATGCTTAGGGAGTATCAGAGTTTACTGTCGTGTAAGACCATTTTTGAATAGCCAATCAACCTATATGAGTACGGTTGAAAGTATCGAAGAAGGATGCATTACTATTAAGACCCCATCCAAGTACGGAAAAGGTCATAAGGCCTTTAACTTCAATAAAGTATTTGGGCCATCAGCAACCCAAGGTATGCATATTTGGGGACTGCATGTTTTAGATTTCATGTAATCAGTTCTTATTCTTACACCATTCTTGTATTTATATTGCAGCCGAAGTGTTTTCAGATATGCAACCGCTAATTCGCTCTGTTCTAGATGGTTTTAATGTTTGTATATTTGCCTATGGTCAAACGGGATCTGGGAAAACTTTCACAATGGTAATACATTTTCCTATTAATCTTGCAACAATTTAGCCCATTGATATTGAACTTACACTTTTGTTTGACCCTCTCCAGTCTGGGCCTAGAGATATCACCGAGCACAGTAAAGGTGTAAACTATAGATCACTGAGTGACTTGTTTTATCTTGCGGATCAAAGAAAGGACACCTTCCATTATGATATTTCTGTTCAGATGATTGAAATTTATAATGAGCAAGTTAGGGATCTCCTTGCAAGCGACAATGTCCAGAAAAGATATCCTTCACATTGTTAACAAGGCACTCTTTTCCATTTGAGTGGTGCATTTATTATTGTCATACCTCTTTCACTTCAAATGTATCCATTATGTCATATGTTTGCCATATAGACCTTTGTTTCCATAACACATTTACACATTAGAGATTCGCAACAGCTCTCAGAATGGAGTCAATGTGCCGGATGCATCCCTTGTGCGGGTGTCATCAACTTATGACGTTATCAACCTCATGAACATTGGACAAAGGAATCGGGCAGTGGGTTCAACAGCCCTAAATGACCGTAGCAGTCGTTCCCATAGGTATAATTTTGTAACTTCTATTTGAATATGTGGTATGTCATAGGAGAATGATAACTTAAATAGTGTATATTTTGCAGTTGCTTAACTGTTCATGTCCAAGGAAGAGACTTCACAGCTGGTACTACTCTTCGTGGTTGTATGCATTTGGTTGACCTGGCAGGGAGTGAAAGGGTAGACAAATCAGAGGTGACAGGAGATAGACTTAAAGAAGCACAACATATTAACAAATCTCTCTCTGCTTTGGGTGATGTGATTGCTTCCCTGTCCCAGAGGAACTCCCATGTTCCTTACAGGAATAGCAAGCTAACACAATTGCTCCAAGATTCACTTGGTTAGTATTCAAGTAATCCTTTTTTACATCAGGTCTGAGCACTAATTTCTCTCAGCTCTCTATAAGAATATTATTTCCATTCTGATTATAGGAGGACAAGCCAAGACGCTTATGTTTGTTCACATAAGCCCTGAAACCGATGCTGTTGGAGAAACCATTAGCACCCTTAAATTTGCAGAGCGAGTCGCCACTGTTGAACTTGGTGCCGCTCGAGTTAACAAAGATAGCAGTGCAGATGTTAAGGAACTTAAGGAACAGGTATTATCTCACTTCTTATATGGTTGGTATATCAACATTATTAATGAGTTTCTAATCATTTTGTTTCTGTCAGGTTGCTACCCTAAAGGCAGCCTTGGCAAGGAAGGAGGCAGAACAACCTTTACTAAGCCCTGATATTTATAGATTGAAAGCAGGAGGTCCTTCCCCTCTTCGTCCAGATCATCAAGGCGGAGATATGTTGGTTGATAGTGTTGGATACAGGCAACCTATAGGTGACATGGGCAATATAGAGGTAACAAAATCTTAAATATGTCTTTGTTGTTTGAAAGAGAATTTTTTTTAGTGTTGGATTCTCTAAGCTAAATATAATTGAACTTGACCCAAGTAAGATCAACTTGGTAGCAAGTTACTTTTTTTTTTTGGTT
The DNA here is from genome assembly GCA_964016875.1 of Fallopia convolvulus. NCBI lineage: Eukaryota > Viridiplantae > Streptophyta > Magnoliopsida > Caryophyllales > Polygonaceae > Fallopia > Fallopia convolvulus. The sequence continues at coordinate 7,691,096 of OZ024734.1, forward strand.
TTATTGCATTTAATTATATTATTAACACAAGAATTTGGTGGTTTGGACAAACTGTTAGGTGTTTCTATAAGGAGGTGAAAAATGTTATCTTTTTTTTTTGGGTGCATCAAAACAAGAATCAGGATTGCTTGCTACCTAACATTTTCATTTACAATCAAAATAAAGTAGCTAGAGATAAATAGCTATGAAATCCTGAATTTGGTTCTATCAAATTCCAAGTTGAACTGTCTCTTCTGTTTATAAAAATTGTGGTTTTCCCTTCTTCCAAGTAGCTGCTACTTGCTAGAGTAGTTGATTCTAATCTGAAGTTCTTACTTGTATGTTTAGGTACTAACCAAATCTTCTCCAAGGCAGAAGAGGCAAAGCTTTGATCTTGATGAGCTATTGAGGACATCTCCTCCCTGGCCCCCTGTAAATAGTCCCGGGGATAGCTACAGGGAGGATGATAAAGAGATCGGTTCAGGTGAATGGGTAGACAAGGTCATGGTTAACAAGTTAGACGCTACAGACAACATTCGTCTGCCTGATTCTTTTTACCAAGAGCCCTTTACTGATCCTTCCAAACTTTACCCACATCAATCATTTAACATGTTCAACGGTACCACTCGGTTTGACAATGCTGATGAACTGGACGAGCTTGATGCTGCCACTAGTGATTCATCTGAGGCAGATTTGCTCTGGCAATTTAATCACAGCAAACTTCCAAGCCGTCCCAATGGATTTGGGTCCAAGAATAAGAGACCCTCTACCAAGACAGCTAAGAGCACCGATTTCAGGTAGCAAAATATTCTTTACTACCATGTATTAGATTATGTGTACTAAATTTGGAAATATTACATGAATCATTTTCACTTTGGCAGCCCAAGTATGATTTCGACACAAGGGCCGTCGCCATCAAGGAAACTAGCAAAAGGGACTGGCTCTCCATTGCAAAGGAATGGAAGGCAACAACAGCTTTCAGCTGAAGCCAAGCGGAAGAATGGGAATAGGAAGTAGAACACTGAAAAAAAAGGCATGGTAAAGGGGAATGAATTGATTCTTCAATTCATACAAGGTTGTTTTTCTCACCCTGAGTTTTTTTTTTGTTTGGTTCTTCTTGGGTATTTGATTAATTTCTCATGTTACAGTGTTATTTTATTTTTGGTTTCTTGGCCGTATAGATTAAAATCCAGCAATAACACCAGTTGCTTATAGCATTTGTAAAGTAGCCAACAAAACCGCCGAAAGGAAATTGTTTAGTTAGGGATTGTGGTTTGGGTGTTTTCAAAGAGGGGTCAATATTTGACATGATGATCCCTACTTGTGGGCTTTCGGGATTGTAAACTGGCCTCAGGGCTTTGGTTAGCTTTCTCAGCAGACCTGAATGTAAAAAGATGAGAGCTTTCACTTGTATCTTTTTTTTTTTGTTTTTTTATACATTAATTTTAAATTCCAAGTACATTTCTCTCATTATAATAAAGTGATAAGTTAATAATACCTACCTGACTATACATATGGACAAGAAGTTCCAAGTACAGATGACTTTACCTCGCTGAATTGTTGCCACATAAAATCACTTGTTATTTTTCTGAAGAAAAATTTTCATTCTGGGTGCTGAATGTTTTGTTACCACGAAAAGTGTTAAAAAAAAGACCACCACCACCACATGTTTCAACGGACCAATCAACATCCCGTACAGACCCCATTGAGATCTTAGAGCGAATTTCTCCGGCGGTGGGTCCCACCATCTGTCTCTAGAACCTTCTTCTGAACCTTGCAAATTGCAATGTAATCCGATTCGTTTTTGGAAACCCCCCAGTCCCCACCATTTATCAAACAAATAAAAACACTTAGAAAAATCTCAAGATTCAACCGGTGGAGGCTAGGAAGAAATTATTTTGGCATGTCAAACTCCAAGCAAAATTCCAATGCCGCCACTTCCTCCACCGCAGCACAGTGTTATTACGCGGTGCTCGGCCTCTGCAAACAGGCCTCTCCCATGGAAATTCGATCGGCTTATCGCAAACTTGCTTTGGTATGTACACACTTCTAGTTGATTAATTATATGCGTATGTTTGTGTTTTCAAGTTACATAAAATTGAGATTTGTTTTTGTTGGTATATATGATTAGAAATGGCATCCTGATAGATGGACAAGGAATGATCCGGTGCTTGTGGGGGATGCCAAGAAGAAATTTCAGCAAATTCAAGAGGCTTATTCTGGTAGCTAGCTAAATGATCTATTTAATTAATATCTTGCAAATTATATTTGACAAGTAATAATGTTTATAATGTAATTGTATGTCAGTGTTATCAGACAATGGCAAGAGATTGGTATATGATGCTGGATTGCCTGATAACTTTGTAGATGATGATGCCAATGAAGTTGAGCAAGAAGTTAGTTCACATACTAAATTTAGATAAAGGGATTTTTAAATTTTTTTCTCTTGAATTAGCTACAAATAATAGTTCCATGTTTATTGGTTGTAGGGGTTTTCGGATTTCATGCAAGAAATGATGACAATGATGGATAGCTCAAGGCACAAGGTATATATGAATTTAATTTCTAAATAATTCCCTTCCAAATTATTAGTTATATTATATGGAAGTATATGATCTTTTTTTTTTAAAAAATCTAATTGCAATAATATGAATATTGCAGAAAAGACACAGTTTAGAGGAGTTGCAAGTGATGTTGGGAGAAATGATGGCGGAAGATGATTCCTTCCAATTTAATTTTCTTAATCCTTGTAATACTCGTACGGTTTCTTGTAAACGAACTCGCTTTGGTGCTCCTTGATATACATTGCGTTTTTCCCCCTTTTTTACTTTACCCTCCCCCTTTTCTCCTTAAATTTGGCTTACCATTTGATCAAATGACTTGCATAAAGTTTGGTACGAGATTGGGCCATTGTGTGCTTAGACTTTTTTTGGGTACGATGTGTGTCATGATGTGTGTGTTTGTCTAGATCGACTTGAATGATATTTAATTTGTTGGTCGATGTGTTTTGTTGTCGTTGTTGTATTAATTTGGCGGAGAACAATCCCGAAGGCGATATTAATATATGTAGTTGCATGTATTTGTATCGCCTCCACATGATATTATTGTACCCGACATGCATGCATTTGGTCATTGGATGCTTGAAAACAAATTTCATAATTGTACGCCTACCTTATCAAAAACTCATTTGTACTATATGAACATAACTTTGGTGCTTTTTCAGTGTTTTTTAGTTAACTTAAATGTTATTTTTATCTTATCAAAAATGAAACAGTAATTGAAGCTTCCACATACATCCGAGTTGGGTACTTTGTAACACTAGTGCTGCATTCCGATCCACAATTTTTAATTTATTTTGAGGTTTATGTAGTTGACATGGACTTGTCATTCATGATTCACCGACGTCACTCTTTACATGTCATATACAAGCTAGATAGACCTAACGATTATCGATTTTTTTATGAGGTAAGAATTCAAATACTATATAATCTCGTAAATTGAGAGGCCGAGAAAAATATGGTAATTGGATAAATCGGAATGAAAAAACAAACAAAAATCATCGGAATTAGATTACAAGAGAGAGCAAATAATCAACATAAAAGTTATGGAGGCTCATGAATGAGAAATATGGCACAATTGCGGTTTAGTATAAGACTAATGCGTGCGTACGCCGCCAAACAGCAAGTTAGTAGAACTTTCTTATGTGGAAGTATGACAAAATCCTTTGGGAAAAGCTCCATCTTAAGAAGACCATACGACCAAAATTCTAACCGAAATCACAACTCAACTCTAAGCAAACACATACTCCTTCACATTGAAAAAAGTATCTCAATAGATTATAAAAAAAGACTCAAAATTAAAGTAAAGGGCTAATAATGGGCACAAGTAGTAGCATTCCAATTTCGACCAAAAAAAAAGTAGTAGCATTCCAAAATATGACACACTTTTGGGTCCAAAGATTTAATTAGAAACCCTGGTGAACAAATTGGGCCTTGTGGCCCATTTCATGTCCATGTAGGCAAGGGTGAAACATGTAGAGTTTAGTATGCCACGTTGGACTTTGAATGAGACTATGAGAGGCCCATTAAATTTGGCATGTTCCCAAAACCACATGTAACATGTAAACTTATATCAACAATGTCAAGCTTGTTAAGTGAAACAATTTTTTCCATATGCTTTGATCAAACAGACCTACAATTAGTGTTGAAGCAAAATTTTGCACCTTCTCAATACAAAAGTTCTAAAAAATGCTAGGAAGAGAGGAACAACCTAACGCTTAGACGGTCTAAACAGTGGCCTAGACGGTCTGAACGGTTAAGTGGGCTATGACCTTTTAGTGCCTAGGCTGAGCCTAGACGGGGCCTTGAAGAGATTTTTAGAACAGTGAACACAATACAAAAGATTGTTGAGTCTTGAACCTGGTCACCTCCTCTTGTAATTGAAATTTAATCTTTCCTGCAGGTAGGGTTGTCAATTACTTACGGGTGACCGACCCACCCGTTTAACCTACCCGAAATAAACAGGCAAAAATCCAAACAAAGTGGATGACGAGCGAAACAGGTTATGGGTCGGGTAAATCTGAGATTTTATGACCCTATTCATCAACTAACTCATCACCTGTTTCACCCAAATCACCCGTATAACCCGTTTTAACCCTTAATTCTAATATGTGTGTGGGCCTTTGAAGTCACCCATATAACTCATTTCAGACATTTGATAAATGAGTTCATATGTTTTCCACATAACTAATTTATTTGCCTCTTGTTCTACTTTCTAAGTAATTGTAACCCTAATATATATTTACATGATAAAGATATTGTCGCCTCACCACCTCTCCTGATAAAGATATTCTAACTCTAGTATGTATATGTTTGTTTCCCAGATAACATGATGCCTTGAATATTATTGCTTATGGGATTTGTTTCTGTTTATGTATGGATTATGAATATTTGCTTTAGTTTATGTTTGAAAATTTATTTATAGTCATTATAGACATAAAATATAACGGTTATACAACGATTAGATGGGTGAATGGGTCACCCATATAACCAGCGGGTGACGGGTGGTTTAGGTGACGGATAGAACAATTTACGGGTGATAGGTGAGGCAGGTGGGGTGTTTTAACTTGCGGACAGGAGCGTCCCATAGCATGTGCAAGCTGTGCACCTGCATAGGGCCCCCAAAAACAATAGGGCCAATTTATTTTAAAGCCCATATACAAAATAGATATTAATACCTTCTACAAAGTAAAAAGGTCTAATTAAATTATTTTTTTGAAACTCCTCAACACCAATAACAGTATAACACAACAGTTGTCCGTTCATTTCCCTAACCAGCATTTAATTATGATATTAAGTATATTTATTAGGGGCCTTTATAATTAAATAATTTCTCTTTATTAGGGCCTTCATAATTTTTAATAGGGTCCAAGAGCACCATTGACCGCCACTGCTTGTAGGTCGAGTAGTGGAAGTTCTTCACCCACTTATAACCCAACCCATTGACAGCCCTAGCCGTTGCACCGGAATTAGCGGTCACCGTCGACTCGCCCCTGCTCTTGATGTCGCCTAAATTGTGAAATTGAAGTCAAAGTCGGGAGTTGAGAACTTGTGAATTTGCAAATTGACGGACCTGTCATCAAAGAAGATGCTACTCAATAGTGAATTCTGAATTGGGGAAGATGCTACTGTTTAAAAACAATGTTTATCTTTACCTTAAAAAATTAAATCAGGCGTATCCAAACAGACCCCAATTATCAAGAGTGCTTTGACACCTTACTAAAAAGAAAAAGAAAGAATAAAATGAATAAAGACTTATTCTTTTTTTGAGGGTGGTCTGATCTGATCTGATCTGATCTTCCTCTTCTCTCTCGCCCATCCCCAAATCGCCGCTGGTTTTAAAAACGCTATTTCTGTCAACGCCCACTCTTTTACCTTTTGACTCCTCTTACACTACCCAACACAATTTGTACACCGCCATTTCTCTTTCTTTTATTTTTCTTTTCCCTCTTTTTCTCTCACTTTCAAGCTTCAAGTGCAAAATGTGACACCGATCTCTTCCATCTCCTCCGTTTTCGTGTCTCCACAACCCGGGTAAGCCTTTTTTTTTCCGCCCACCTCACCATCCCGTGATCATCTGCTTCATTTGATTGATTCATCCCATTCCTCTCTGTCACTGATTTGTTTTTTCCTTGCTTTGATTGCTTATTTCGTTGGATTTGGTGGTTTCTGTTGGTTAAAGAATCTGATTTTAATGTTTTAGGGCTCTAAAACTTTTAACATCTGATGCTTTGATAGCTTCAGTTCGAGTTTCATCACCTGATTCTTTGATAGCTTCAATTCGAGCTGTCCTGGATATATATATAAGGGAAATGAATTTTGCACTTTTGATTTGTTTGCCTTAATTTGTGCATTATGTGATTATTCTGTGGAAGTGTATTGTAGATGTGAACTATTTGTGAGCAGATGTATGTGATTGGATATTTGGATGCATTTAATCAATAAGATCCTGTACTGCTTCCAAAGATGGCTGATTCAGCTGACATTTGTTTTGGGGTAGCGGGTTACTATATTATTGGTGTCCAAAATTATGTACATTGACAGTTCTGAAGTCCTACTCCTAATAGTTAGCTGGGGGCTGTCATGTTAAGTGATTTGAAGCACTGAATCAAGAATATCTCATCTTATATTTTAAGGCTTAGTGTTTAGTGCATGAAAGTCGAATACTTTGTGATAGATTATTGTGGAATGTGTTCCACTGGATGAAGAGCTGTCTGAAGCAATTAATTCATGCACAGATTTATGTTGTTGGCCTAGGATGCTCTTCTATGCCTCTTGGAGAGAGTAACAGGCTTTGGTCCTCCTCGTCCAAATGCAGCAGCTTTCTGTTAGATCTAAATTGAACCTTGAAATCCTTAGTGACCTTGTACATGTATCCCATAAATTGATAGGTTAATTTCCTATTTTTGATAAATGTTATATTATTTTACAATCTATTGCTCATCTTCCACAGTTTTTGACATTTTGAGAGATGATCTTCCATTTCTTAGGGAGACTGTATGGTTTCTGTTTTATAACTCAGACTTTGAAACTGAAAGTTATCTATAACCTGCAACTTGAATTTTTTTTTCAGGCTGATTATGGATTCGTGCGATTGTGTTGATACCCAATGGTTTGCTGATGAACTGCTGGTTAAATACCAGTATCTATCTGATTTCTTCATTGCTATTGCATATTTCTCCATTCCATTGGAGCTTATATATTTTGTGAAAAAATCAGCATTCTTTCCATATAGATGGGTGCTCATTCAGTTTGGGGCCTTTATTGTGCTATGTGGGGCAACTCACCTTATAAATTTGTGGACGTTCTCTATGCACTCCAAAACCGTTGCAGTAGTGATGACTATTGCAAAATTGTCTACTGCTGCTGTATCTTGTATCACTGCTCTGATGCTTGTTCACATAATTCCTGATTTGTTGAGTGTAAAGACAAGAGAATCAATTCTCAAGAGAAGGGCCGATGAGCTTGACAGGGAGATGGGTCTCATTCTTACTCAAGAAGAAACTGGAAGGCATGTGAGAATGCTAACACATGAGATCAGAAGCACCCTTGACAGACATACAATATTAAAAACTACTCTTGTTGAGTTGGGTCGAACACTTGGGCTGGAGGAATGTTCTCTTTGGATGCCATCACAGACTGGCATGACACTTCGGCTTTCTCATGCTTTACAGAATTTAATACCTGCTGGATCTACGGTGTCAATGAATCTCCCTGTTATTTCTGAAATCTTTAATAATCCCGGGGTGGTGAGAATACCGCATACATGTCCACTTGTCAAGACTAAACCTGTTGCAGGGAGATATGTAGCTGCTGAAGTTGTGGCTGTTCGTGTTCCTCTTTTAAATTTGACCAATTTTCAAATAAATGATTGGCCTGATGTATCAGGCAAAAGCTACGCGGTAATGGTTCTGGTTCTTCCCTCAGATGGAGTGCGAAAATTCCGTGAACACGAATTGGAGCTAATTGAAGTTGTTGCAGACCAGGTTCTTTGCTCTTCTCTCTCCTTCCTTCACTGATGTATCTCTACTATTATGATGTTTTGCTGCTGTTTGTGTGTGCTAGAGCTCTGTTAATGACTTATGAACTTCTGCTTATATTTTCTTCCTTTCAGTAATTCAGTTTCCAATTAATATCTGTGGAAACATGAACGAAAATAACACAAACTATAGGGCATAGACTAAAAAATGTATGAAATTTTAAAATTACCAATAGTAATACAAACTATTAACTTCTTTACCAAAATTAATATGCATTTTTTGAGCTAAAACATGGGTGAATCAATCATTGTAGAAGTTAGGTATGAATGATGCTCCAGCCTAGAAGAAGATTTATGAACTAAAAACTGAAAACCTGGTACTTATACGACTTTCATGTTAGTTTTTTTTTATCAGTATTTTGGTTTAAAAATTGGCACATATTCCTTTTGGTCTAAATGGAATAGTTTGTATTATTCATGATCATCATGTGTCCTTTCAATGTAGGTGGCTGTTGCTCTGTCTCATGCTGCAATTCTGGAAGATTCTATGAGAGCCCGTGATCAACTCTTAGAGCAGAATATTGCTTTGGATCTAGCCCGGCGAGAGGCTGAGATGGCTATCCGTGCTCGCAATGATTTTCTAGCTGTCATGAACCATGAAATGAGGACGCCTATGCGTGCCATAATTTCCTTATCAACTCTTCTTCTGGAAACTGAATTAACTCCTGAGCAAAGGGTGATGATAGAGACTATACTTAGGAGTAGCAACATTTTGGCTACACTGATTAATGACGTTCTTGATCTATCCAGATTGGAAGATGGTAGCCTAGAACTAGATTCTGTGGCTTTTAATCTTCATGCAGCTTTTATACAGGTGACAGTTAAATCATATATCCTTATTGACTACTAGCTATACCTGATACTTGTGGGCTTGGTATAATGAAGGTATTACTATTGCAGGTAACAAATTCGATAAAGTCAATTGCATCGGTGAAGAAGATATCCTTAACACTAGCCGTAGCACCAGAGGTGCCTATGAGTGTTGTTGGGGATGAGAAAAGGTTAATGCAAACCTTACTAAATATTGTGGGCAATGCAGTAAAGTTTACAAAGGTTGGTGGGGTTTCGGTTATTGCTTCTGTCACAAGACCCGACTCTTTAAGAGATTGGCGGCCTGCTGATATCTATACAGCCTCAAATGAAGGACAGTTCTACTTGAGAGTCCAGGTTGGTCAAAACCTCTTTTCTGCTTTATAATTTTTGGTTTATTAAGTGAACAGTTGAACACCCAGTATATATTTGCTTAAAAATTAAAACAAGCTGTAAAATTTACCAAGGACAGTTCTTCATGAGAGTAGGAAATTGAAATTTGAACACCCATTATAATTTTGCTTTATTGAGTGAAGAAAAAACCACTTCTCAGAATTCCTGATCAATGACTACATGTTGTCTGGATAGTAGATGTCATATTCTAGGGATACTTTCTCTTTTCTTGTTGTCTTTGATTCGCATTTGCTGAAAATACCACTTGGTGGCTACAGGTAAAAGATACTGGATGTGGGATAAACCCTCAAGAGCTCCCTCTTGTCTTTGATAAATTCACTCAGTTTCAAAGCGGACGTCGAATTAATGCTGGTGCTGGACTTGGACTAGCTATTTGTAAGCGGTATGTACTTTTATTTCTTGTAATTATACTCTACAAAGTTAACAGTTGAGTTTGTTTGGTAAATTGTCTTATAATTTTCCAATCAACAGCTTTTGATAATTTTCTTTTAATGTCTGAAATGGCGTGTGAAACCAGGTTTGTAAATCTCATGGGAGGTCACATTTGGGTTGAGAGTGAAGGACCAGACAAGGGAAGCCTGGTTAGTTTTGTAGTCAAACTGGCAATCTGTAGGAACTCGGATGAGCCATTGGTTCAAGTTCAACAGGTATCAAGCACAGGCGACATGAAACAAAGGAGCTCTGAATTTTTAGGAGGCAGACAACTAAGAATGGGCCATGAAGACAGCTCAAGAAGCTTTTCGTTCCAACGTTTTGAAAGGAGTTGTTGAAGGGCTGAGTTTTTGCACATTTTCCGTAATTTGGGCTGACTGATAATCTCAAAGCTACCCAGAAGGTCTTGATTAAAAACTCTCATTTGAGGGGTGAAGATTGAACAAGGAGAGGTGAATGGATCTTAAACATAATTATTGTCTTACTAGCGGGGTAAAGGCCTAATCAACTTGGAGGTTTGGTTCCCCGGGAAGAGAGGAACTTTGATCATGGGCGGTTTTCAATTTTTGTTTTTAATTTTGATGGGAGATGGTGGATTATGTATCCGAAAGAATTTTACACAATTAATTTGGGGATGCCCATGACAGTTTACATTCTCCAAGTGATTATCTATACAAATATACAATTGATATTTCCTTCCACCAAAAAAAATACAATTGATATTTCCCCCCTTGACGTCTCCTTATTTCCTTCCAATCAGTGTCTGTAAAAGATGCAATTTGTGATTTGATATCTTTGTTGGAGTTTGAGAGTTTTGCTAGTATGCTTGACGAGCAAGGGAAGCTAAGGAACTTGCACTAGTGTATAAGCATTGTATTTGCAAACCGTAACCACAAAACTACTTATTAAATCTACTTGCAAGATTCAAGAAAATTACAAAACTACTCAAGGATATGTTAAGCAGGTGAGCCAAGCTGGGTTATTGGTTGTGCTTAGGAGCTCTTTTGAGCTTTCTGTTTGTATCTTACACATATATCAAAGGAGATATGTTGCTTGTAATCTCTTTTCTTCTTCTATAAAAATTTTACCATTGGCAAATCAAAACAAAAAAAAAAGATTCAAAAAAAATTCTCTACTCCTTCCTATCTCGACTATCAGTCTGTATTCGCAATTTGCCTTAAGGAAACATGTAGCATTCTTCCTCTTTAGTAAAATTAGTGTTTTTTCGGTAGAACTTCAGTAAAATTAATGTGTTCCAAGAATGAAGCTAAACCATTGCAAGTTTGTAACTCTTCCCAAAATTGTCAGTATTGCAATACATAATTCAAACTAAAGCATTAATATTAAAGTCTTAATGAGCATTCACTATTCAGTAAAATCTTAAATGCAACTTCAGATAAAAAAATCCCAAATATCCCTTGGGTTAGCAAGGAGTTGTCTCAACTTATTGTGAACTACTTCACTTAACAAAGAAGTAATTTGCCAAGCCTCTCCAGTCTAAATAGTAGGCGATGACGTTCATGATCATTAGGTCACGAGTTCAAATCCCCTCCCCGTTGTAATGGCCTAAGTGCCTCCTATTAAAAAAAAAAAAAAAAAAAAAGTAATTTAACCAACTTTGGACACCACTCAACGTTGGCTTGATTTGATTGAAAAAGATTTGTCTAGTTAAGTCTCAAAACCCAAAAAGTCACAGCTAGAAAGTCCATTGCATTAAAGGTAACAAAAGTCATTCCTCCAAAACCATTCATCCATACTGGTTTGCACAAGACTTGATTAATAAGAAAAATGTCATCAACAAAAAGGCAAGATGTTATGGTGTAAAGTTGCAACATAACAAAATCCATCAAAGACGTACAATCTGGGAACAAAATGATTCAAAACTACAGCAATAGTGACAGAAATCCTAAGTCTGGTCAAAAAACTGGAGCACTGATCTGTTTGTGCTTCACTTCTTTGATTTCTTAGAAACCCTGAAACAGATATACACACTCTGGATAAGTACAATGATATCAAAAAAAAAAGATCTTGTACTTCAGACAGTACTCTTCAAATATACAAAATCAAAAGCTTCACTTACTGTGCTGGTTGAGGTGTAGGTGTAGGCTGTGCTGGGGGTTTCTCTCCAGGACCCTAATAATGAAAATTAAAGAGCTTGAGTAAGATATTTCAGAGAAACTATAAAAATCTGTAATACATCAAACTGAATTGATTCAGGAAATTGTAAAAATGGACTCGAGTGCAAAGAAGATTTTACCTGAGCCAAACGTTCCTCCCTTCTAGCATGCTTTCTTTCCCTGCTAGCCTTGTTCTTGGCACGCTTAGCCTCAAACTGGTCAGACAACGTCTTCTCTCTAGCCTTTTCAGCCTTAGACTTGTGGATACTCTCCATCAACACTCTCTTGTTCTTGAAGACATTACCCTTCACCTTCATGTACATGTCATGGTACATGTGTTTGTCAATCTTCTTTGCCTCACGGTATTTGCGGAGCAAACGCCTGAGAACCCTCATCCTCCGCATCCAAAGGATCTTGGTAGGCAGCCTTGCCTCCCTAGTACCCTTACGTTTACCTGTAATTGCTCACATCAGCTTAATAACATGGAAAAGCACAACCATTTTTCCGCTTATAATATTTATTCCTGGCATGCTGATTAGTTTTAGTCATCTTCATTAACAGCATATATTATCCATTCATTCTGACAGTTTTACACTTCTTCATTAACACTACACAGAAAGTGCATGACTAACACAAGTAACAGCAGAAGCCTAGAACAACTTGTCCTGAAGTCTACAAGTAGGATAATTCCTATCACCGACATTGAACACGTTCACATAGCAATTGAACAGCATAAACCTATATACGGATAGGTGTCAGGAATATGGCATAAAATTCACCATTATCGGCTTTGCTAAAGATATGCCAAGCTCAAATGTGATCAACAGATAGTGCACGTACAGCAATTCTTTGATTGCATTTGTATTTGACATCCAATCGTTGTGCAAAGTAATATAATATCTGCAATTTACATCACAAAGATATGATTGCCAAGAAACAATACCATATCCAGAGTGACGTCCCTTTCTCTTAGCCTCCTTCATACGACGTGCACGTGACCTAGAGTGGATCTTGGTTGGCTTCCTGATGATGAAACCATCCTTGACCAGCTTTCTGATGTTTTGGCCTGTTCAAAACATCAAAAATGAAGTTCACTAAATCAAATATTGTAGAAACTGCTACTCAAAGAAGCAAAAGCACAAATTAGAAACTAGAAGCAAAGTAAGAAATCAGCATCAATCATGAAAATTTGACATAGCACTCAATGAATATCCTGAAAAATCATTAAGCTGTTGCAAACACAAAATTTGCATCAGAAGCCAAATAAACGAAATGCCAATCAATGTCGGACCACTAGCACAAACTTCTCTTACATAACTTTCTTTTGATTCTGTTTTTCAAAGTCGTTTGGTTTCCAATGATCCATTTATCAAGCGAAATAAATCAGCATATTAATTCATTTACACTATTCAACTAAATTCATCCTATCTTACTCTGCATCACAAGATATACTGCATTAAACGGGGACAGTAGTAGACTAGAAAGCGTACATTTTCGAGGTTCAATTTATCCGATAAAGGCAAATTGAATCCTCATCGACACAATAACAACACTAAAATAGGTTCAGGAAGATCAAACAAAGATTGTAAAACAAATAATTGAAAAGAAACTGAGCGATAGATAAAAGCTTACGAGAGTTGGCCATGGAGATTTCATTAGCCTCATTTGGATCGAGCCAGACCTTGCCTTTTCCACACTTGAGGACGCTAGAGGCAAGCCGCTTCTGAAGCTTCAACGACACCATCTTCTCTCTTTCTCTCTCGTTCCCGAAGCTGCGAAGAGGCTGAACAAGAGAGAATAAGACGTTTTTATACAATTGAAATCAAGGCCACATCTCCCTCTCCGCTAGGGTTTACTTATCGGGTACCCATCTTTCCCGAAGCCCAACCCAACAAATTGATTTTGTTTTTTCATTTTTTCTTTTGAGTGACATAAAAGTTTTTTTTTTCTTGGGCTGCAAGTTTCTCTTGTTAATAATAATAATAATAATAATAATAATAATAATAATAATCTACTATATATATAAAAGGCTTAAAATATATACGGATCCTTATACTTGTGTCAATTTATCATTTAGACCTTCACCTTTGTTTTAAACCTATTGGATACTTGAACTCGTATATCGTAACCTATTAAGCACCTGATCGATTAAAATATGATTAATTATTTTACAGTTATGCTGACTTGTCAAATTTTATGACACATAAGATTCCACATATATGCCACATACCCTAATTAATTTTTACATGTAAAATTTATATGCCACATGGATATATAATTAGTTTTAATTTTTATTTAAAAGAAAAAAAAAGGTAAGGAGATAGATCTGAATCTTAGATCTAATTGTTCAAGTCCTTCTGCCATTATTTCCGACTCTTTCTCGATCGATTGCTCAACCAAACCCGCCACTAATTCTCCATCACCTTCCCCACTCTTTCTCCTCCTCGTTTTCCGAGCCCTCGCTGCCTCCGCCAGGATGGATTGACGCTGCCTCCGACCTCTCCGGTAAGCTCTTCAACATCCTCTCTCCTTCCAGCGTCTTGATGTTTTCGATCTCCGCGTCGATTGGTTAGGGCTCGTTCGGTATATGTTTCCTGCCGAGAGGCGGCCTGATTGGCTTCGTTTTGGGATCTCCGGCGAGCGCGATTGTTAGGCAGTGTCGGATTTGTGCCCGATGTTGGGGTCGGTATGGCTCGTGGCGGCTCGTTGGAGGTCGATATGGCTCAATGTTGGTGGCGTTGGAATCCCGCGTTCAAGGAGTCGAAGGTGATGCAGATGACCGTACCTTCATGCTCGTGGGATTCACTTGGAGAAGAAAGGGGCATTTGCCATTTTTAATTAAAAAATAGGAAGAGGATTTTGTAAAAATGAATAGAGTTGCTGTAAAATTGAATGGTTCTGAAGGAAATAAAAATGAACAATTTTTTAGATTTTATTTTATTACAGTTGCTGTAAAACTGGGAAGGAAGATGATGAAGAAGGTGGAAGGAAATGGGCAAGAGAATATGGGAGAGATATGATGGGTCAATAATCAATATCGATCAGCAAGGTCAAAGAGTTTTTTATTTCTTTATTTCTTTTTTTAATATTAAATCATTTAATGGCTGCAATGTCAGCTTTGGGTTTAATAGGATTACAACAATCACTCGCCCCCAGTTGGAATGTTACATACACGTTTCATTGCCACCTCATGACTCAGGTATTTAATAGTAGATTATAATTACTAAGTTTAGGTATTTAATAGGTCCAAACTAAAGGTGTGGTGTTTATATAATAAATTGACGCAAGTTCAGGGGGTTATATATGTTTTAAGCCATATATAAAAGCAACAAGGTTTGGGGCCTTCTCATTACGCCACCTAGGATTTCGCCACATGTCGATCCTATATTAAGCCACCTCATATTTTTACACGTGTCATTTTCTTATAATTTAGACGTCTTTATAAATATTACATGTCATAGTCCGCATGTCAAAAAAATTCCATATCACTTATATATTATATACACATCATATTGCTACAAATGGATTACAATAATGTTTTTTTTTGGAAATTTATTTGCATATAAAAATATTTTTTACCATATCTTTATGATCCTAACAACTCTCCAATATAATCTACCAAAAAAACTCATATAAATATTTACCGAGATCTTATCCTATAATATAAATATATACCGAGATCTTATCCTATAATATATTCCGAGATCTTATCCTATAATATGTCAAGTCAATTTTATTTGCTAATCCATATTAAATGTCCCATTATTTTTATTTTTGTTATCAAAATCTTTAATTTAGAATTATGCTTTTTTTATAATTTATATAAATCACCAATTCACAATTATTATTTATATTATATTTTTATTTATTAATATCTTTTTTATAGTATATCTAAAAAAATATCGATTCATAGTCGTGCAGGGCACGACGGGGACAACTAGTAATAATAATAATAATAATTTTGACGAAGAGGGAAAATAAAATCTGCATGGGCTCCAAGTTTGATTTACTTGCGGTGAAAGTTTTATTTTACTTGCGGTTAGGGTTGTGTAACTGGTTCAGATTGGTGGATCGTATTTTTAAAAAATTATGGACCGTAGACCGGATTGAATCGGACCATTACGATCCGTTTTAATTACGGTCCGATCTCGGGTTTAGACCAATTTGGACCGGATTATAATTATTGTAGATAATTACTCTTGCAACGATATTTTTTTCCTCTCTTTATTAAATAATTAAACAAGTTGATTATAATTAGTTAGCCAAATGACCACCAAAATACTTCAATCAATATATACTTTGTTAATTGTATCATTGTGTAAATAATAACAACGATTAATTGACCTCTACTTGCTCAATTGGCCAAAAAACTTGATTCGTTCATTGAAGAACTAAAAATATGTCTCTGATTTTCTTTTAGATCAAAGCAATTCTCCTACAAAAATTGCAAACCAAAGTCAAAAAAATTAGGGAAATTCTTTTTGGTGCCCCTAAGATTTTGCCTTTTTCTTTTGGTGTCCAAGAAAAAAACTTATTCCTCTTGGTACCCTTGAGGTTTTGGCTTTTCCTGTTGACGCCCCTCTCCTGTTCAAATTAGCCAATTTCAAGCTTACCATTATGTTCATCAACCTTAAATTAGTAGGATTTGACTATTAAAACATCAAAATTCATAACCAAACTACATCAATTTGAATTTTTAAACAATTTTGTAAACAACCCCTTAAAATAGAGGATTGTTTAAAAATTCAAATTGATGTAGTTTGGTTATGAAATTAAGTGTTTTAAGAGTTGAATCCTACTAATTTAAGGGTGTTGAACATAATGGTAAGCTTGAAATTAACTAATTTGAACC
Source organism: Fallopia convolvulus (assembly GCA_964016875.1). NCBI lineage: Eukaryota > Viridiplantae > Streptophyta > Magnoliopsida > Caryophyllales > Polygonaceae > Fallopia > Fallopia convolvulus. Next base: position 7,707,797 of record OZ024734.1, read on the forward strand.
GGAGAGGGGCGTCAACGGAAAAAGCCAAAACTTCAAGGGTACCAAGAGGAATAAGTTTTTTTCTTGGGCACCAAAAGGAAAAGGCAAAACCTTAGGGGCACCAAAAGGAATTTCCCAAAAAATTAATAAAGATTAGAAATCACAATAACCTTATAACTAAACCGGTCTGGACCATGATTTTACGGTTTGGTCCTGGGTTTGGACCGGAATTGAAATCCTCAAAAAATAAGGACCTTGGACCGGACCGTAAAATTCCGGTCCGGTCCGATTCGGTCTCCCGGTCCGGTCTAAATTTGCACAACCCTACTTGCGATGCAAGATTTTTTTCTTTTGCAAGATGGCTCGTACTTTTTTGTGTATTAATTTTCGAAGAGTTGGAGTCGTGGTCGATACGTATCGGACCGAGTTGTACTAGGCTAGGTCACTTGGTGCTCTGAGGCTTCTGAAGATCCTTCATCTCAGTGGAGGGAACGTTAGTTGTCCATTTCGCGCACCCCAAGATGGGTTGATCTGCTGCGAGCGACGCTATTATTTTAGTGCTTTACTCACCCGATTCCAATCTCTTTTTGCTCTTTTTTCGAGGATTTGTACCACTCTTAGTCGTTTTTTGCTTGTCCTGGGAGGCTTCTTGTCGGCCCACTTAATTGTTCACGGTTGCCGTTTTTTAACGGTCTCTCGAACTACCAACTTGTTTGGTACTTCGAACTTTTACCTGTATAAAAAAAGAGTGACATAGAGCTCTTTATATTTGAGAGATAATGTATTCACAAAATTTAGAAAGTAAATAACATGTGTGATATGTGGAGATCAATGTCACTCAAAAGACTAAATTTTGTGAATACAAAGTATTGGAAGGAGAGAGTAAATATTACTTATCAAAATCATCAAGTAGTGAGATAACTTCTGACTCTTTAAACGATAAATGAGAGTTAGTGCGGAAATATTAAGGACGTGTTGGGTTGAGCGCACACATGCGCAGATGTCGGATGGGCCTAGTACACAGATCCATGGGGTTCCTTTATAAAACCAATTGGCAATAGGAGGAGTAACTCAGGGGTATACATGCTAGGTTGTTTCTCTTTATATTTCAGATGTGAGATATAGATTATGTTCTCAACACGCCTCCTCAAGTGCAACTGGGTCAGCTAGTTGACACTTGGACATAGGTAAGGAAGGTCGATAATGGGTCCAGGACCAATAGTGACGAAGCAGATGTACTGGCACAAGGACGATTGACGTGGTGGCTCAAAGGAGGCCGAAAACGAGGATAAATGCGACTGATGCGACGACACAAGGGCAACCATGAACGAGGATAAATGTAAGGACGATTGATGTGGCGGCTCAAGGGCGGCTCGAAACAAGGATAAATTGGTTGATGCGGCGGCAAAAGGGCGGCCGGGAACGAGGATAAATGTGACTAATGTGGTGGTACGAAGGACCGAACCGCTCTGATACCATGCGGTAATATCAGGGACCAGTTGGGTTGAGCGCACACATGCGCGAATGGGCCTAGCACACGGACCCATGTCATGGGGTTCCATCCTAAAACCAATTGGCAATAGGAGAAGTAACCCAATGATATATATGCTAGGTTGTTTCTCTTTGGATTTTAAATGTGGGATATATATTATATTCTCAACAGTTAGGATAAAAAAGTCCACTAAAAATTTGACTACTTACCCCAAACACAATAAATTTGACCATAATGAGTGTAACATAGAATTTAGCTTAGGCCATGAATTTACCATTTGTCATGACGATGTTATACAAAAAGTGCACAAGTCCACCATCACCACCTTTGCCAAGATGATGGATTGTTCTCCATGTTTGCCATTTCCCCAAGCAATAGCCACGACGATTCGTACCCGATGATAAAGCCAAAGGATGTCGATCCATTAGTGTTTCTTGTCCCATTAAAATTGAGCTTTGAAAATTCACGTGTAGGCCATTTCGTTTTAATATGTTTTCTTTGTCTACGAGTTACAATTCTATTGTTTTCGTACTTATTTATCTTGGTTCTCTCTTCTTCCATGTTTTATGTTTCCTCCAACCACCAAGTAGTTTTATGATGAAGCTTTCAATATCTTTTATTTTCCTTTCTTTTGGACTAGCGAAGTTTTTTTTTCTTTGATGTCAAATGCACCACTATAAGGTAGCTAATTTTGCAAGTTCCTTAATGATGTTTTTTCAAGTTCCTCAATGAGCTTTTTCCTCGGATTTCTTCTAATATCATGGGGGTGCTATGTTAGATTTTTATTTGTGCGATGATGTTCTTGATATGGTGGCCTTGTAAGCAGTATGTAAGTATGTGGGTAGTACCTTCAAAGGTGTTGTCGCACATAGTGCATGGTAGGGTGAATGGTATGTGTCGAACAAATAGTTTATCTTTTTTTTTTTTCTGGTAGCCCATCCTTTACTACTTTTCATACGAAGTTCTTGATTGACAATTAGAGATTCATATGCCAAATCTATCTTATATCCATTTGTAGAATTCACTTGTTATAGTTGATCTTTTTTTTATTGTTGAACTTGTCGAAAACCATCAATTCTCAATGGTCTCCACAACATTCGATTTCTTATGTAAATTTGCGGGATTGGTGTGTTCGTATATTAATATCCTTCTAATACGAGAGCAAACCTACTATGTATTAAGTTTTAAAAATGGGATATATTTTGAGCTAAGCAATTACTCATTTAAATTATGCCAATAAAAACGGCTTTATACAATGCTCTTTGTATGTGTAGAGAGCTAGATTTAACAATGACAAAATGACTGAAAACCACCCGTGTAATATGGTATAGTTTGATAACCACCCGTTATATGGCAAATTACCGTAAACCACCCGCATAACAACTTTCGTTAGCGAACTCCCAACCGTCCTAGACTTTTGTACAAAAAATCTATTTAAACACATGAAATTACAAATCTACCCATATATATATATATTTTATTTTAGGCCGAATGACTGAAAACCACCCGTATAATATGCAAAATATGGGTGGTTAAGTGAAATATCGATTATACAGTTGGTTTTCAGCCATTCAGCCTTTATTTTATTATATTCTTATACATTTAATAAAAAAAATAAAAACTAATTATTGAAAAATGATTTGCCATCTTCTTCCTCTATCTTCTACCTCATATTTCTTCCTCTGTCTTTTACCAGTGAGCAATCAAACTTTACATCAAAACATGCCTAAATCACCTCAAACCATACACTGTTTGTCTCGACCGATCTCTATCTCCGCTAACTACCGCCTCCTCAATAAATAGTAAACCTATTAAAGAAAAAAATCCCAAAAGACACACGGGCAAAAAAATACCAATTTACAAATGAATCCATCAAATCAAAACACCAATTGCAAAAAAATCAACAAATTTAAACACCAAATGCATGGAATCAACGAGATTTGAATCAATTTTGTTCAAAATAAAGGTTAGGGTTTACAAGTTGGAGAAAGAGGGATCCGCCAAATGAACTCCGACAAATGGGTTTGCGAGACCTAGGAGCCGAATAAGAAGAATCAGATTTGGCTCGACATTTCCCCCACCGCCGAGATGGTAGCACGGGCCCACAACGCCACCACCATTGCCCTCAATGGGAGCTTGCCCCAACTTTGCTGACTCCGCATAACGATTGCCCATTCCGATCTCTGATGACACCAAGGAGATTTAGCAAGCGTTCATCTAGGCAATGGAGATGTTCCGACCACCGTCTCAACTCTCAAGAGGCCAATATGGAATAGGCAGCCGGTGCGAGCCCCTCCAAAGAGGGGATGAAGATAAATGAAGTGGGTCTAATGGACGAGGAAATTTTTTGACAAGGAAAGAAATTAGGGAGCCTCCTACAGAGCAGGAGAACGCCCTAGAGCATCCTTACGGATGAGGTTTGTAAACCCCAAATCAACTGCGAGCGGGACAAAAGAAACATGACGAAACGATCCAACAATGAAGTCCGCCACAAAGTTACACTCCCTGAATACGTGTGTGATGCTCCAACTCTACAAGCATGCCAAAAAGCAGATGATGTCAGACCTGATCAACTCAATTTCCCGCGGGCAACGCCAGTCACCAAGGATGGCATTAACCAACCACAGATTATCACCCTCAATCTGGATGTGGAAAATGCCACATCGGGTGGCTTCAAGAATTCCCCGTCGAAGAGGAATTTTTTAATTAAACGGGTTGTTTTTTATATTTTTCTCATTTATTTAACTTATTTTGGATTAAAAAAATTAGTAAAGAGGCACGTGCATACACACTAACATATTTTTTGACGGAATTCTGGAACGGCCGAACGGATGAAGACCCGGAGTAAGTAAGAAATAACCTCAATTGGTAAGTAAGTAAGAAAGAAACTACTTTAACCCGGAGAAAGTAAGAAAGAAACTACTTTAACTTAGCAGTATAATAAATATGTGAAAAACTGGTAATTAAGTAAGAAACAACTGGTAAGTAAGTAAGAAAAACCTTTGATATCATATTTGGATCGACATCATCATACATTCATACATGTGCACCTTCAATTTCCTATAACATAAATTGCCTAAATTGTACATGTAAAAACTATCCTCATACAAGAATCTAAAGGTGAATATCATTGCCTAAAAAGAAACAACACAAACCAAATAAAATAGAGCATATAACACTTAATAATTCACTACCTATGTCGGCCACATGCAAACTGCCAAGCTCGGGAAAATATGCCAACATCATTCAATGGAACATAAAAATGCTTAAACAACTCTCACTTAGTCCATTCTTATCAATATAAAAGCAATTGAACGTGCAAATGCCTAAACTAGCCCCCTAAAAGGTAAAAAATGGAGATGAAAACAAGTGCAGTTGTTGAGACTCCTTTGCTTTTGCACTTGTTGAGGTAGCAAGTTTCAATTCTCAAATGGTTCTTACTGTAATAACTGCTAATTTTAGCTATTTTGTAATAATTAAGAAAATTAGTTTTTCTCTCTTTAAAATAATAAATTCGCTTTTATTCTATATTTGCAAGATTTAGTCTAAAAATAATTATAAGCTTAAAAAGAATAATCTTTGATGTTTAAAATTTTAATAAAATTCCTAAGGCCTTGCTTGTGGTAAAATAGTGGAATTTGGGGGAAATGGGTGAACTAAGAATTTAATATGTGGAAGTGCAAAAAGGTCCGGTTTAAACCCAAGACCTCTTGCTCTAAGTTTCTCACATTTTACTTTCTCTGACCACTATACCAAGTTAAATCTCTACTATCTAATCCCTTTACTTAATATTTAAACGACCACCTCCCTTGTTTTTCCCCCCAAATTTGTCAGTTCGAGCATTTGTCCATTTCGAAGCTTTGCCCGCCGGTCTTCGATCGCCGGAGATGTATGCACGCGAGCGACCGCCTACCCCTCCTCACCCATCACATCTCCTCCTTCTCTGCCCCATAAATCTCCCCTTTTCAAGGCCAATGTCCTAGTCTGCTTTCCTTCAGCCATAAGAGCCCTTTTTGGGCTATTTAAAGGGACGATTATGGAGGAACACACACCCAACACCTCTTCTCTCTCTCGTTCAACTTCGATCCATTTTCAGATTCAAATCTGATTTTTTTTTCAAATTCTTCTTCAGCCCTTTTTCTCCCCTGTCCGACCGCCTTTCCCCTTTCTCTGACCACCGGCGCACCGTCGTTCCGACGCCACACCCTCGTGCCTCACCACCATAGTCTTTCTCACCACCGAGCGTTGCCGCTACCAGGGGCGTAGCCAGGATTCGGAGTCAGTGGGGGCTAAATATATGAATTTAGCGCCTTATCCAAATAAAGTCACAGGAAAATCATGATTTCTAGGTTGACAAGGTCTCTTTTACAAATAAACTTGCCTAACCCTTTCTCTATCCTTCAAATCATAGTCAAATATATTTCTCTTTAACCCTGGATCAACAGACAAATCATAAGATCCAACCTCAACATCAGTAGTAGACAGATTTGATAAATGCCACACACATTCATCAACTCAACACACAAACAAATACCTAGCTAGAATCTGAAATTGGGGCTAACACAAATTCATCAAATATGAAATTAGTGCTAACATAAATATGAAATTCAGCACACACAAGTACACAATTCATCAAACTATCAATCCATAGAAGAGAGGAATCAGACTACTAACACAAATTCATCAAATCTGATATTGGTGCTGACATAAATATGAGGATCAGAGTTATGGAGGAGCGTCAGGCATTCTTAGATTCAGAATTTCAGTCGTGCGCCGTGTACAAAAACAAAATACTACAGAGATAGGCATGTGTTTAAACCTAAAAAAAATTGGTTTTTTGGTATAATTTTTTTTTTAAATCCTACTGCCCCCACTGAGCACTAAGTAGATCCGCCATTGGCCGCTACTGTCCGAGCGCTCTAGTTTTGTAGTTCAACGCAGAAGGTCGAAGAAGAAAAGAAGTCAGAAGAGTGAGCATGCCTATTCTTTGGGCTTGAGTGTTCTCTTGGGCTAAAGTAGTGTTGTTTGGGCCGAGAAGATCAGAAGGCAGCTGGCCCATTCCCTTCTTTTTTTTCATTAACTTGCAAGTTGGAAAGGAAGCAATTTTCGGCCCATTTGTTCGTCCAACCCAATTACGCCGACCCAAGTCTCGTTCTGCCATGTGTGTATAATTCTGACCCTTATTTAATCATCCTATTTTATTAAAAATTATCTTATTATAAATCATAATTAATTTGAAGATTTAAATAAAAGCTATTCTTAGATTTTATAAAATAGATTTATGAAAAATAATTCTAGCATGCCCACTTAAGATATTTATAATTTTAAATACATTATCAATAATCTTCTAACATGATAATATTAATGGAATAATATTATTAGGCATGTTGGATTATTTTTATACAAAAATAATAGTATAATTTAACTCCCTTTGCTAAAAAGGGGTTATTCTAACAAGTTAAGTTGGAAACAAAATAGTGAAGTTTAATATTCCGTTTCTATAATGCGAACCCAGTCTAGGTCAATCTCTCGAAGAGGAACCCGTCTTAGACCCGACGTTAGTTAGTCAAGCCGGAAACTAAGGCAGGCATATATTTCTCCTTGTTACCCTTACCATATCCTCGATTCCTCTAAATATATTCATCTCTGTGTTGGGAACTGATTGTTTGCTCAATAAATGAACTTCGGTTTATTTATTGTTTAGATATGACGACATTTACTTATTATCTTGTAACACGTTAGTACTGAACTTAGGTCCGTTGTGTGTGACCTTGTTTATTTCAGTCTCTTTTTGAGACTTGTTGTGGACTAGGATAGACTCAGGGGTGCGGATTTTGCTCCGACACCTCTATATAACTTATCGAGTGGTATGGCTTTCCGCCCTCTCTTCGCTCAGTACTTGGATTATGATCCCATAGTCGCTCCTCCTTTTGAGGGGGTCTACTGCACCCTAGCTAGGTGCCGGAACTTCGTTCCTTTCAGTGGATCGACCTTCGTAGCCCCCACACTTAAAATTCTTCACTTGAAGTGCAATGTTTTATGACCAAAAGATAAGTGCCTAGTGCACATTAATAAATGGATTAGGATGAACTAGGATAACTTGCTACCGACTTTCGAAGGATCGTCATTCCAACCTGAATTCTTATTCATACTCTGAATTTGATGAGGTTGGTTGAGACCCGATGAAGTCAATGGAGTTCTTTCTTTTAAAAAGCTATGAGTGTGAAATAAAAGTTCCCAACTATTTTCATATTCATAAAGGAACTACAATTTTTGTAGTATCCTTTTTCATTTAACACAATACCTATCGCTTCAAGAACCATGTTCTCGTTCTCTTTAAGCTCCACATAAATGTTATAGTTCACAAAATATTTCATCCTTTAATGCTGGAAATTACTATATCAATCCCACCAGTGAGAACTACTCGTTCCCACTTACTTAGTCTCCTTAGACTAACCTGTTTTTATTCTGCATTTTGCCTGGTATCTCTTGCCTTTCGCGGACATACCAGACTTTAGTGAAGCTTTACAACAAGGTTGAAGACGGAGGCTAGAAGGGTTGAAGGAAGACTTCAAGACATTTTTCAAAAGATATTCCCACATTTTGGGCCCGACCAACTGTTTTAAAAACGAGAATTTGTAAATGTTTCTATTCCGCTGCTTATTGAATTTCATACTAAGTTTTAATCAAACAATGCATATGTAATAACTTGATTTGAAGTCTCGAACCTTCGAGCACTTTTGATATAATATAATACTTCAAGTTTCCACATTATTTTAAATGGTGTTTTGTACCTTAAAGCCTTGGGTGACTTCGGATGGAAAAAGTCCGAGGTCACTGACGAGTAACCCATTGTTGCAAAATATGGGTGTTACACTTACAATCCAGAAATGCAACACACTATGACACTACCGCAACAACTCAAATTGTAACCCTAAATCTACAAACAAATAATACCAAATTCAATACCCTAGTCCACTCAATCTACATAATCGCCACTGAAAATCCACTCATTCACCCATATTTATGCTTTGCCCTTATTCGAAATCCTTGATTTATGTCGAATTGATGAAGAACGATCGCATTTGAAACCCTAAATCAAAACACACTCAATCACTCATATTCGTGAATGTGATCGATCGCAACCCATGGTAAATGTTTTGAAGTGGGATAAGTAGGGACTAGTTGTAAACTGCATTAAATTCATCATCCTTAATCCACCGGAATAATAGCTAGCATTGAATCAATGGCTGATTGTAAAACTAAAAATAAAATGGAGATCTCGAGCAATATATATAATTATATATGGGAAATGCTACAAGTTGAAGCTCCTTGAGGGACTCAGTACTCAGTAGTACTAGTACTTGGAACTTGGAAGCGGTTTGTGAATTGAATCTGCTTTTCTAAGAATTCCCACATCGGTTATTGGTTGAGAAGAATGCACAGAGAAGCAATACAAAACGGGAGTTTACTGTGTCCAGAACTTATGCAGCCATGCAGTGAGCACAAAGCGAACTATTCTTTCGCCTTTTACTAAAGAATACCGTGTGCTCGCTGCTTATAAGTGGCATATGCTAATTTTTGGAGGGTAGCTTCCTTTTGACAAGCCACCCAACAGTTTAGTTGCAAATCTTTGCAAATCTTTTTTACATTACTAGAATTGCATCCCTAACAAAGGCTGCAAAGATTTTTTACATTACTAGAATTGCATCTCTAACAAGTAGAAATAGAATTGCATAGAATTGCATCTCTAACAAAGGCCAAGTAGAAATAGACTATGATAGCAATCCAACGATGCAATTCTAACAAAGGCCAAGTAGAAATAGACTATGATAGCAATCCAACGTAACCAATTGCATCTCTAACAAAGGCCAAGTAGAAATAGAATGCAGAATGACTATGATAGCAATCCAACGTAACCACTGACTAAATCTGCATTCTAACGTAACAGCTGACTAAATCGAAGCCGACTAAATCGAAGCCTGCATTCTAACAAAGGCCAAGTAAATCTGCATTCTAACGTAACAGCTGACTAAATCGAAGCCGACTAAATCGAAGCCTGCATTTTAACAAAGGCCAAGTAGAAATAGAATGCAGAATGACTATGATAGCAATCCAACGTAACCACTGACTAAATCTGCATTCTAACGTAACAGCTGACTAAATCGAAGCCTGCATTCTAACGTAACAATTGACTAAATCGAAGCCTGAAATCCTGTATGGAGCAATGTAAATCTATGGAGCGTATCCACATTGCTGTTTAACCCAATTGTCATAGTCTCGTAATAGTTGTTGCGAAAGAAGTGGAACAAAACGGTCCAAGAGAGCTCCCATCACTCTGTACAAACAACAACAATATTGCTAAATCTACCAAGAAAAATAACATTTACTAAATAAGTAAAATTATTTGACACTAACATATTCCCAGGGCGTTCAACAGCCGACACAGGCAACAGGATGAATGGCCTACTATGAATCTGCACATATTAAGCAAAAAAAAGGGAATTTTATCAAGAGAACAGCAAAAAAAAAAAAAACTACAATTGCCTACAAGAGAAGAGGTTAAAAATCATTTGTGCTGAATAATACTATGCCGATTCATAATGTTTACTGAGAAGAGACCTTGTGAATATGAATTTTGTGCAAGATGCCAGTTACAAGAAGTGATGACTCCTGTAGGATTTAGGAGTTCACACTTTGTGCTGACTTGTGTTGTTTTCGTTGTACAAGAAGCAATAGCCATTTGCAGTTCCACAACATTTGACCTCAGGAATATAAGCAACACAATAGGAAACAAACCTTAAGTTCAATATTCAACTTGACATCAACATACAGAAATGATTCTGAATCTTGGTTTTCCCATGTAATGTGATTTGTCATTGAGGCTGCAATACAAAGATGTCAGATTCAAGTCATATAATGCACAGCAGTCAGTACCAGTGTTCAACCATGGGGTAGAACTAGAAACTTTGATATATTAAGGGAAACAATGAATTATTCATGAATAACACAAAAAAAGCAACCAACCAATTCTCAACATAGTACTTAAAAACACTCATTTTTTCCCCCTTACAATTAATAAAAGTTCAGATAGAAATATAACATACCAGAGAACTGTTTGTTTTGGCGTTGCATTACATCAGAGCCCTCAAACTGCAAGACATACAAGACAAAAAAAATAAACAACTATATTAAAAGTCAGCTTCTTCAGCAACACTCCTAAATACAAGTTATATTATTAAAGGCATGTCTATCCTTCCATTCTTCTGTAAGGTTCTGCTCAAATATTAGTTTGAGAAAACTTGGTTTTGTGTGATCTTTGAAAGGTTCAACTCATTCACTGATTCACATCTGAAACATAAATGATATAGGAACTAAACCTTGCAAGATAACATCTCAACAATACAATCTTCAGTAGTTGGGTTGACAAGCAAATCAATCACAGGGGCTACATCAAAGTTCAGAAAATGAATAGCTGGAATTCTGCACCTGCACAATCAAAATTTCAGCTTCAATCTCCACTATGAAGATGCTGAACATACACACTCAACAATATGGAGTAAGACACATTTATCATTTATATGTATTTGAGAAATATGGCCAACCATTTTTCACAATTGTTTTAAGCTAACTTAGACAGAAATTACCTGTAAGTATTGGAATCAAGTGCTTCATATTTTTCCAGGGAATCGACATTTAGCATTGATTCAATCCCAGAAGGTTGGTTCAGAAAGTCACTAATATGATATAGCTTTCCTTCATCACCATCCTTATACTGAGGCAATTTGATCCTGTCTTTCTTTCTGGCTGACAAGATTGCGCGCTTAACACTTGGCTTAGTAGGATCATCTTTAACAGCTTTGATAATATCAATCACCCTCCTATTAAACTTTCCGGTCAAACCAGCATCCGTCCAGTAGTAAATGTTAAAATAAAACAAAGTGAGATTTATTTGTAGTTTCATAAGCATCCTTAACTAGACAATTGCTCCACAAACTAGGATTTGCACACTTTAGAGAAAGGGAGTCAACTTTTTATACTCCACTAGTCCACTTAAAATTTTTCCAATAGTGCAAAATTCCATCACATAATATAAAATGGCGCAAGAAAAGCCATAAACTTTGTTTTGCAGGGCTTGAAATTCCCAACATTGACACAAATTTAGGAGAGGTCAGAATATTAGGTCTCAGTACAAGATTCTCTAATTTGTTCATAATCTTCTCAATTTACCCATTTGCAGAGAATAGCTTTACTTCAAATAAAACTCTCAGAATGATAATTATAAGCTACTCTATGAAAGAGAAGTTCCTTTGAACCTGTGTGAAGTTGTGGAGTTGAACACAGCAGATGAAGACAATACACCGAAGTGACCTCTTCCAGAAGCACAATGCACCCTCAACATTGACACAATTGAGAATCTGCGACACCCAATTGGCGAATTTTGATTCAGAAGCACAATCTGGATCGGTGATGAAAAATGTCGAATTTTGCCCCAGAAGAAATTGGTAAACACCAAGAAACTGTTTCCCACATTTGATTTCTTGGGCAGAAGAGGAAAGCTAGAGCTTCAACTTGGAGCTCGAATACATCTGAAGATGAGCGCCGTCATTGTAGTGATGCTTGATCAGTGATCTAGATAATCGATAGCTGAGGAGAAATCAGAGTTTCCACCTGTCGAAAATTAAGAGGATAGGAAGTAGTAAACCGTATCTCAAAATTTTGGCATTTTCTACGAAATAGGATTTCTATTTATAATTTTCTGCTTTTAATTTTTTTTATCTCTAAGAAGCAAAATACTTTAAGATTTTAAAATTTATTAGATGTATAAATGTTCCAAACATAAGTTTTCTTTGATTTTGTCGTTTTGGGGAATTGATTGATACCCACCACACATGTTTTGTTTCCTAATTTATCTACCAATATTAAATGTTTTAGGTGTTGATTGATTTTCATGTGGTTTACCTAATTAAAACTCAAATGAAAACATTAAACATCGCATGTGCTGCCAAACACAACAAAATGTTTTACCCATAATATTCTCTTACAGAATACAGTGTAAATATCTAATTCTTAACCAGCAACTATGCAATACACAAACCAGTTGCAGTGGAAAACATTCTTTCTTGCATCTCTGTAAACCAATGAAAAACTCGTACAAAAACAATTCTTTCACAGCTGATCTTCTTCAGATGATATAGACCAACTGAAAAACACATATATCACACTTACAAATTCAGATTATACATCAACATATAAAAGAGATTCCTTTTCCCTAAATATGACCAACTCCTTTCAACGCTTTCATTCACCTGCCCTCTGATTTCACAAGCTGAGAAAACACCTTACTCATCGACATACCCGACAAATCGTCCACATTCGTCCCCTCAAACCGAGCATTCAAAGAAGATTCCTCAACCTCATCAATCTGATTAAAGCTATTAATCTGTGGTGGAAGATCCCCAATCATATTTGTACTGTTCTCATCGCCATCATCTTGTACAACCGCCTCTTGAAGCTGAAGTGCATACTCCAAATTCCACAGCACATCTCCCATTGAAGGCCTATCAACACCAAAATCAGCCAAACACTTCTCAGCTGTTTCTCCAAACTTCCTAAGTGACTCGGGTTTGATGTCTCCAGCAAGACTCGGGTCCACAATCTGATCCAGCTGGCCCTTTTTCTGCCACTTCATCGCCCACTCAGCAAGATTCACCATTTCCCTTGGTAGTGTCGGGTCAATAACAGGCCTAGCACACAGAACTTCAAAAAGAACCACTCCAAAAGAATACACATCAGACTTCTCAGTGAGCTGCTGTCTTCTGAAGTACTCAGGATCAAGATACCCAAAACTTCCTTTCACTGCTGTGCTCACATGGGTCTGATCTAACTCGGGACCCGTCTTTGAAAGCCCGAAATCAGCAACTTTAGCCAGAAAATTCTCATCAAGCAAAATGTTAGCAGATTTCACATCTCTGTGGATAACCGCTGTAGCGTACCCTGTGTGGAGGTAATGAAGTCCTCTGGCTGATCCAATGCAGATCTCAAGCCTTTGCTTCCAACTCAGACTAGGGAGACCGGATCCATAAAGATGACTCTTGACAGTCCCGTTTTCCATGTATTCGTATACTAGGATCATCTCATTCTTCTCATCACAGTAACCGATAAGAGAGACCAAGTGGCGGTGGCGGAATTGAGATAGCATCTCAATTTCAGTTCTAAACTCAGCAAGTCCTTGTTGGGACCGAGGATTTCCCCTCTTTACAGCAACTTTAGTACCGTCACTCAAGACTCCTTTATAGACCTTTCCAAACCCACCAATCCCAATGACCAAGCTTTCTTCAAAGCTGTTTGTAGCTTCTTGGACAGCTACAAAAGGAATTCTATACCCCAAGTTGGAGACTGCACTCAAAGTAGTAGTACCATTTGAGTACTTGCTTCCCATTGTATAAGAGCTTCCACCGGTAAGAGATAAAGGAAGCCAAGTCTTAGATTGGCCTTGACTTGCCTGCCTCTTTCTTCGTCTCTTACAAAAGAAGCAAAGAATGCAACACAATAAAACAAGACAAGCTGCTCCAACAGCTATACCAATTATTAGTCCAATCTTGTTCTTGCTATTAGTGATTAGGTTGCCACCAGAATTAGTCATTTTCATAATCTCAAGGCCATTTAAAATACCGTCTGGATAAAGAGCCGTTGTAGACGGGCCAATACTAACACGAAGCTTATTGCTTGTAGTTTTCAAAGTAACAGCATCCACAAAAACAGGATGACCCAAACTGTTGTCAGCCATCACGGTGAGATCAAGGTCCTTATTGACATACCAGGAGTTTATAAAGACATTGAAATATAACGAGTTTGGAGAAGTGCTCACTATGTCACAGTAGTGAAACCGAACGAAATACTGAAACCCAGGGTCCACGTCAAACTCCCACGTCACGTTGAAATTGGATGAAGGGTTGCCTTGTGAGTTCATCCTCTTGGCGCTTCCATAGACAGATCTTGGAGCGGTATCTTCTGTTGCTAGGTCAGATAAGTAACGAACAGCTGATGGTTTTGACACATTCACAACCAAGTTCTCGTTCAACAAGAACTTGTCATCAGGAATCCACGTTCTCCAAAGGGTGTCATTTGAGAAGTTTACTATAGGCCCTCCCATATTTACTCTTTCAACTGTTTCCAAAGCCTGGGCTACAAGACCATTGTAAGTACCAGCAAGATTTACCAAGGTGGCGCTGTCTCTGATGAGGGAGTCAGGGACCGAAACAATTTCAAGCCCATTCAAGAAAGCAATGGAATTTGCTGAAGGCGTGAAGGTGATAACAAGACTATCTGATTCGACATTTACTGAGTACTCTTTCATGGTGGCGGATTTTGAAGGTGTGAAATCAGTGAAGAGAGCAAACTGTTGAGTGGAAACTGAGAATTTTGCTTGGGTCATATCATAAGTTTTGTAAACAAATGGGAAGAAATAGAGCCGGATGAAATGCCTTCCTTTTTGGTTGATTGAAAAGGTGAACTTGGATGTGGCAGTGAAAATCCTTGCAGTTTGGTAGAGAGTTGCATTTGTTGAGTCTGTTGTAATTGAATTGGAAGAAGTGTTTCCTGTGATGTCTTTTGGTGTGGACAAGTACTTGGAGGCATACTTATCAGCTACAAACACACGGTTGCCGACTGTTGTGTTGGTTGAAGATCCACAATCCAACAAGTAACTGTCTGATGCGCTGGCCCCTTTGAGCAAGGAGACTAAACACAGTACTAATAGAACCAAGACAGCAATTTTAGGGTCTCTAAACTTCATTTTTCAGATCTTCTGGTAGGAAATAGAAGAAACAAGAAAGAAACTGAGATTAGCTTATGACAAACTAAGAATTGAAGCAAACACGCAAACCTCTGACTACAGAAAATCAATTTGAACAAGGGAGATATCGGATTAACAGATTCTGGAAACTTGATATAGGGCAATGAAGATCTGAGCTGGTCAGGACTCAGGAGCAACAAATAAGTCAGACGATTAAGCATATGGTTACTGTGGTGCTTAATTCCTATGTTGTATGAAACTTTTATATAATCGGCCTTTTTATTCAGCTCCTATTTACCCCTATTTTTCAATGCTCTTTTTTTAAGTCGCCTGAAAACTGTTTCCCTTTTCAAGGAAGAATTCTTTATCCAGTCTGTGATCTCTTTTTTGACTAACTGGCATAAATCACGGCAAAGTCATAGCTAGGGCTTGTTTTGGTTTGATTCATAGGAATCAGGAACTTTGAAACCCTAATTCGTTCAAATTTTGTCCATCAACAACTAAAGATTATTTCTTCTTTTGACAGAAATTATCAATTACTAACTATTAAAGCATATGAAGACGAAAAGGAAATTACCATTTGAGCACCGTCTTCGAGCTTCAGTAGAAAATTTCCAAATTGGAGAGATGTATATCAGCTCAGCTTTATTCACCGGAGCATACCCAACCCACGTAGCTTCTTCTTCCTCTACTAAGTTCTCATGCGTTTCAGATCCATGTTTTAGCTAAACGAAATTCAGAAACTCAAAATGAGGAAAAACTGTAACTTGTACCTGCCAAGATGAATCCAAGCTCCGGCCAAGAAGGAAGAAGATATAGAAAGGCAGAAAACAGGCTCCGAATGTTGCTTTCGAGAACAGAAAGCGGATACCCAGATTGTCCGACTGATAGGTTGGCCTGGATATTGTATTTTAGCGAGAAACGCGCATAACCCAAGTGGGTTTTTTTGCAATCTCTACTCAAATTGAACGAGATGGACGGTAAATGATTTAATTTTCGAAGAATAAATTGGACATGTACAAAACAATTTCAGAATTATATGAGAAAATATGGATTTGGCCTATTGAAATTGCATACAAAGAGATACAAAAGTCAAAAGGAATGGGGTTCAGGTAAGGGGTGGATGAAAAACAGAGCACGTCCAGCTAAGAAGAGAGGCGCGTTACCAACCCGGTTCATTATAATAAACCGGTCCAGTAATCTCAATTTTTTTTTTTTTAATCAACCTGTTTCTGAATCAGACACTAGTGGTTTCTGACTAGTTCCAAATTTTAGTGGTCTTTCTTTCGGTATTTTGTAGTAGGTTGCAACTTTCAACTTCGATAGAATCTCTGATATGTAACATATGTTGTTGCTTTTATCTTGGTCAATTTGAAGGTATGGATTGTCTTTAGGTCAAAGTTAAGCATTTGTATATAGAAATTATACCTTAAAGAATCCTAATAGAAAAAAACTATATAATCCTGAATAATTATACCTAACCAAGTAATTCTAGCTAAAGAATCTTACCTATGTTCTTAGTTCATATGTTAAAAACAAAGCATGTTTGTATTTTAAATGCAGCGTTAAGATATTGTAAACTTGTCAAGTTTTGAAGCAATCCATTTATTATAGACCGGTTGGATGTAGTAAGAGCAGATCTCAAATGAACAAATAAATTGGTGTCAACATACGAGTTACACTCTAGTTCAAAATGTTGTTAGTTGTTACAATGTAAAATGTGAGTAAATTAAAGCCATTATATTGAACGAATGGACATACGGATTAAATAAAATGGGTTGGCCAAAAAGACACATGGGTATTTTTAATAGACTCCATAAGACATTTTCATATCTAAAAATGTTGTAGAGACTTTAAGGTGTATAAAACGCTTTTAATAGACATTAAGATATTTTTTCCATTTGATTTAAAAAAACCGGTTTATAATATTTAAAGACTGGTTCAAGACAAAAGTATTCTAACCCTAATGGATTGAATCGGCCAAACCCATCCCAATCCCTCATATAGGTTGTTTCTAATTCCATGATTACATAATCTGCTTATAACCATCCTCAATCGTTCATCACTCCAATCAGTGCACAATTATCTTCTCTGCTGACTGTTGTATTCGAATCTATCGATCTGACTTCAAAATTGGTGTTTACCTGGTAAGTTACATCTCTGTAAAACAAATTCTGGTGAGATTTTTAAGTAATCACTTTTATTAAATTTCCCCATTTTAAACCCTTAAGATTATCAAGTAGACAATTCTATCAGTTTTCCCCATATTTGAACCAATAATTTCTACCATCCCATATACAAACCTAAAAGTTACATATTTAAACCCTAATTTTTGAAATTTGTACATAGAGCCTTTTGACATTCATACCTTGTTCAAAGCACTAAATTTCACATGCATATTATGCAAAGGAATTTTGTAAATAGAGTCTCTGCCTAATGCTTAATGGATTTTTCATACATTGAAATGTCAAGCAAGAAAACTAGGTTTTCCCAAATTCAAAACCTAATTTCAGATTTAACTTACCGTGGTATTTCCTCCATTGCTAGACCCTTCTGAGTATTCCATGGAAGTAAAGATTTGAGTTCGCTCAATCTTCAAATCGTGTGCACCCTTTGTATATTTGATTTGAGATGGATTGGAATGGAGGAGGGAATGACGAAGGAAATGGACCACCGTGTTAGAAGATGCCTAGATAAGGAGGGAGGAATGGGTTTGACCAGTTCAATTCATTAGGGTTAGATTAGGGGTGGCAAATTCTGATCCGACCCGAAATAACCGACCGAACAACCCGATTCGAGAACCGACCACTATCCGAAAAAAAATTATAAAATGAAATCTGAAACTAACCCGATCTGACCGATTCTAATCCGAACTCGAAAGCAACCCGTTTAAAAAGCAACCGAAACCGATTATATCCGAAAAGATCAACTCGATACATACCCGAATCCGAGCAACCCGAACCCGATTGTACTCGAAAACCGAAACAATCCGATCCCGATTACACCCGAAACAAACCGAACTCGATTATACCCGAGACCTGGAATAAGATCTTATTTATGATTAATGTATAAGATCATGTAAATATAAGAGATGAGATAATTATTTGGATATTGAATTGAAATCATCTTAATATCTTATTTGTTTTTAATATATAAGATCATATGAATATAAGAGATCGTATAATCATTTAGTTATGAAATAGTCTTAGTTCTCGCACCTTGTACAGAATTTTATAAAATTATTTTTTTATGTATTTGTACTTGTTAATTTTTGATGAAACAGATGATATAAGCAAGAATATTTTAGAAAAACTATACATATCTTATCTAAAAAAAACTATAATTTTTAAAAATAATCATTAAAAATTGATATAGGAAAATATATTTTAAGAATTATATATATCTTATATAAAAAGTATCCTATCCAAAAATAAAACTAATATATTAATTTTTTTAATATGAATAATTAAAAAAAATTGATTAAATCTAATCGAATTGATTTAAAAAAGATGAATGATATATTTTAATATGGAAACGTGTTATATATTATTTTAACCTCCACTTTAATATATAGTAATGATTGAAATTATTTTAATGACTTTAGAACTACTTACCATAGTCTCATATAGTCATAGATTCCAATATTATCATTCATCACAAAAGATATATTTCTTCAATAAAATATAAAGATTTTATTTATTTATGTATATGATCTTGAAAATGTACGTAACTATAAAATTATTATTCATGAACTGAGATCATTTTAAATTATTGGAGTATAACATCATATTTCGTTGTAACATGTAAGTAGTTGATTTCAATATCATAAGATTTTTTTATGAATATAAAATCTTACATATGTTTAATAATCTTTACTTGTGATTTGTGAATATTCTATCTTATGAATTTGTAAATTGTGATCATCTATTCATTTGATTGACTTTTCATCGGTCAAATAATAATTGATTTATTCTACATATAATAAATGTCTATTTTATCTTTAAAAACTCAATATCAAATTCAAATTTAAATAGTATATTATAAATACAGTGATTCTTAATATTATCATTACCAATTCATTAAATTCATATAACTTTTTTCACTTAAATAAAGTTATTTTGAACTCTTAATATCCGAAATACAGTCAAGACCTAATTCAACCAAATTTTGATTTAACCGAACATCGATTTAACCGAACTGATTCAAATGAAATCCGATTCAATCGAAAATTGCAAAAACTGAGTCAACTCGAAATCGATTAAACAAATCCGACTAAACCGAAACCCAGATTTTCTTGACCGATTTTGACCCGATAACCCCGATGTAACCGACAATTTACACATCTGACCCGACCCGAAATACCCGATTACCGATCATACCCGTTATTGATCGAAACCCGAATGATATGAAATCCGAATAATCCAATCGAAATCCGACCGATTTACCGAATTGCCACCCCTTGTTAGAATATTTTTGTCTTGAATCGGGCTTTAAATATTATAAATCTTTTTTAAAATCAGATGGAAAAAATACCTTATTGTCTATTAGAAGCATGTTTATATACCTTAAAGTCTCTAGAGCATTTTTAAATACTAAAGTGTCTTAGAAGGTCTATTAAATATACCTATAAGGTCTCTTAAAAATACTCATATGTGTTTTCAACCAAAATGGGTTTGATAAAAAAAGTAGGAAAAAGGGTTGTTTATTTACAGTGGCACACACGAGTAAATAACTTAATTTTTCCCTTGAGAGACGAAATTACCCTTCAAACAAATATAACTTAAAAGCCACAAAGCTACACGCCATCTCCTTTTTCATCATTCTCCCTCTCCCTCTCCAACAAGGTCCGACCTCTAATAGCACAATCCCCTCATTTTGCTTTGCATCCTCCTACTGTGAACAACCACAAGTTTCTCTCCATTTTTTCAAACCTAGATAGATGTTTTGCAACAAGTATGAGATCTAATATGTAGTTCAGAGATAGCATCTTGGATTTTGCTCCAAATTGGCTACTCCAGGCTATTCTGGTTACTCTTTGATGTTTTCTCCTACGAGCATCACGAGGGGAAAACTCGGATTTAATACAAGGAATTTCCTTGAATTTTCTATTTTACATGTTCCTGTTGTTGTTTCATCACATACCTATGGTTCAATAGTGTTTTTGTATGACAACTTTGTTTTATTAATTGCATGTAAAGTATCTGAGATATATTCTACTATCTGAATTGATACAAAGTTCTGCTCCAATGAACAGTTAAAACAAGTAACACAATAACTTGTTTTGATAGCAGAGACTATAGAACTTAAACAGGGCCATCTCTAAATGAATGAATGTGAAGTTCTATAGCTCCTAGCACAATGTTGAAGATATTTTTAAAAACTTCATTTCAATTTGGTACTTTGTTTCCACTTGCTGTAGGATTCTTTAACCACAACATGAAAGACCCTTTGATTATGATGTTGCTTATTGTTTACATGTCAGAGAATTTAACTCCTTAATAGTTTTTTAAAAGCTTAATGTTTAGAAATTGATACATACAACCTTATATAGAGTAGTACTTATACCATCTTGCCTACCTAACATTTATTGACCTAGTTGGTACATCTAAAAGTCTAAAATTTGGATTTAGTTATATATAAGTGATTGAAGTTTTTTGAGTTATTCCTCTTAAGTTTTGCTTATATATAGTTATCACTTTCAACGAACCTTAAAAAAAATTGTATAGTACTAACTTATAGAGCTAACTCTTACCAAGAAGAAGTTAAGAATAAAGATCCATGACATTTGTTGCTTCATAACTTTGTATGTTAAGGTTCATCATCAAATGTTCTTACTGTTCATGCTTTGTACTACATACACTATTTGTATATTGAAGTTATTCGGTAGCATATAAGAATAAAGTGGCTGATTTGATTTCTGGCATGCTTCACTCGTGTAGTGTCAATCAGATTCAGACTCATTCAGGGTTGCATGCCCTCATCCATAAGTATGCATTGGGTTTAGCAATCAACCTAAGTTTTTCCTTCTCAAAAAAATTCTTACATTGAGGAATAAAATTGTTCATATCACTCACTTGTTTTTATATGCTATCAAGCCTAAAAGTGGAAAAAATTTCAACTCGCATCCATTTTCTGTTGTTGTGCTCCACTGAATGCAACCCCACAAAAAGCTGACAAGATCCATTTTCTAGAATAATCTTAATTGTTCTTGCAATTAAAATAAAAATCAACATTGATTAATATATATAAGTTTAATATTCCAAATTAAGTTTATGTGTTTGTACAAGTTGAAGAATCAATCAAACAAGTCAATCTTACTTAACCTTGTGGAGTATGAAAGTTGTTGAGAGGCTCTACGATAGTTATTCTAGTAAAATACTAAAGTTTGAAGTTTACAATCATGGTCTAGAAAAAGTATAAGTGAACAAGGTTGATTAAAAATACATACACACTACTACTACAAGGCAATTAAGTCTAAATACAAATATCAAAATTCATATTTTACATCACAAAGGGCAAAAGATAGAAAAATCCTAACAAAACCACCACTAATAGATATACAATTGAAGCGCGAAAGTCTATTAGGTGCATATTTATTAGCTTATTGCATACTTGCTTTGCGATCGTTTCGCTCAACACGAAAGCGTAAGTACTAAACCTCATGCATATATGTATAGACTTAATTGTAAATACTTTTAGCATGCATTTTAAACGATTGATTTTTAAAAAAGTGAACATATTGACCCTCAACCACATGATAGGAATTTAGAAAGAGATATAGACGCCTAATCATTGTTGGCTATGTAGGAGGTTATCGTTATGCAAGTTAACATTACAACATTCTCTTGCCTTGTGAAGATCCTTTGGGGAAACCCAATAACCCATAGAATTTGTGGTCACTTAGGCACAACTCCGGTTGAGAAAGATATAAAGGTGAACTTCTCAACCGGCAGAGAAGCCACAACTCCGGTTGAGAAGTCGCTTTTTCACCGAGGGTTTGAGAAGGTGAATTTCATTATGACAAAAGAGTCAGTTTAATTCCTAAAGATCAAGCTAGTTGTCATGTGGGAAGACCTTCGTGTGCATACTTGGATTTATTTTGACTATAGCTAAGATTGAGCTAACCAATACCCATATACTATCTCCTCATATCAAGGCAGATATGAAGATCTTTGAGTACTTTTCCTTGTTGGTCTTAAACTTCTTATCCTAGATTCAAACGATCAAACAACCTAAGCACATGTCAAGAGTGAAGTAGCCCCCCAATGAACATATGAATAGCCGGAGGTATGAGAAGAGGAATGAACTAAGCACACATCTTATTCTTCATCTCATATTCTCTCACAACATTTATAACTACTATCAAAACACTTGCAAAAATGCAGAAGAGCTCACAATGATTTGGCAAGGCTTCTTCACCCTTGACCCCTTTGGTGGCTATACTCCAAAAAAACTTAGGGTGTTTTGAGATATGATAATTAGATCTAATGACTCTCAAGTCACTGAAGGTTATATTAAATACCCAAAATATGCAAGAGGATATGACATAACCCATTAAAGTATCAATGACTTGAGACACAAACATGACAAAGGGTAAGGTTAGGGTCAAAGAGGATGTTTATGGTCTTGCATTAGGTTAGTTGAATTTGCAATCACATTTTTGACAATCTCTACATTAGTCATGCCTATGATAACCCCACCATTGGGTCCAACCCACTTTGATGCAATAAAATGTCAACAGTCTACCATAAGTGTTTACAAAAGACCAATCCAAGAGACCACATCCATATGCATTATGGTATGGTAGAATAAGTGAGATGATGTGCAAGAATAAGATGTGGTATCATTTGATCATGATGTAGATAAACGGTAGAATGATGATGGATCCAATCACAAAAGCAACGTACAAGCTGATTGTTACCTAGATCGACATGATATTCTCCTGAAAAAAAATAATGTCTTCATTCGCTATCAAATGTAGAAGCATCCTCTTCAGGAGCATTTCTAGAATACTTGGACTTGCACACTCCCTCGACGTTTCCATAGATAGCCAATACAAAATTTAACAATCCATGAGTAATGGCTAATGAAGTCGAAATGAAGACCTATAGAAGAATCAACGAAGAAAGAAAAAGATAAATTTATATGTTAGACTTTGTCTTTAATTTTTCAGCTTATGTACTTAATGCTCGTAGATAAATAAAATATTTGAAATGAATTAACCATGAATTCCAAAAAACTATTCACTAAAACTCACTTTACACCATTTTCCCTTTTTCCGGGCAATCATGGGTCATAAGGCCATTAGACATCATAACTTCAACCAGTATAGACAAGCTCATCATGGCTAGGCTAATCACCCACTCTAACATAGGTGAGAGAAGAATCAAAATAAAACATGCACATCAATTCAATAGAGTTAGGATTTAATTTAAAGATATGAGAGTATGATGCATTACAATAGAGTCAATATATAATTTGTTATTTGAAATTGTAAAATCCCCCCACTTTTATTGTCACAAAGGCTTTCTTTTTTGTCTTATGAGTTGTGAATCTTGTGATCTTTGATTCATTCATTGAACTAAAAAGAGTTGATTTTATGGCCAAGTCAGATCATATGGGTTTTCATATTCCCGCCTATGAAATTGATAATGGTAGCAAAGTAGCACTAAAATGAAGTGGTTGTTTTTCGATCATGCATTTGTTGTGACTCGTAATTTATTGACATAAAAATAAAAGTTTGATTTCTTAAGAATTGGTTTTCAAAACAAACAAGAAATCCTTTACGCTCCCTCCTTGTTGGAGTAGATTGAACATGTTTTGATTCAATTTAAGTATGTACTCCGACAAGCTTAGATGAGCTCGTTACAGTTTCACATTTTCCATACATATTATCATATTAGTTGGTAATATGAATGGTTGTAGTGATATTTTAATGAATTCAATTAACTTAACTTTCAATTTTACTAATTCGTTCTATCTAAAGAGATAATACTATTTTGGTAATTTATAGCTCATCGATCTAAACAAGTCAAAATTAGGTCTAGCTTTGTTATTTTACAATACACAAATAAAATAACAAGTGTTGATATTTGAAGTGACACATCATCCGATCTAGACATCATGACAAAGTGTTGATCTTTGAAATGAGCATGACAAAGTGACACATCATCCGATCTAGACAATATTAAGTTGTATTTATTTAAGATTAATCACTTTTTTCAAAAGGATCTATTATTTTTCTTATGCCCTTGGGACCAACCCACTTTGATGTAATAAATGCCAACGATCTACTGTAAGTGTTAAGGAAACAACAACTTGAGAGACCACATCCATATGCATTATAGAATGATAGAATTAGTGAGATGATGTGCAAGAATAGGATGTGGTACCATTTGATCCTGATGTAGATAAACAGTAGAATGATGATGAAACCAATCACAAAAGCAATGTACAAGCCAATTGTTGCCTAAACAAACGTGATATTCTCCTGAAAAAATGATTCACATTAGTTGTCGGTCTAATACATCTTGTGCCACACATTAATCCAATACCTTCATTGCCACAACTCCGGTTTATTAAAGGAAACCAAAGCTCACAAAATTCTATCTACACATTAGGATTGCACATGTACGAAAAGCGTGAAACTGTGACAAGCTGATAAATCTTAGCTTGCCAGAGTACATCTCATATTATACTCAAAACATATGTTGTTATTGCCGGATTACCGCACAACATCTCGGGTTGGAGACTAAACATGGGGCAAACCGAATTTTTGCTACAAATTTCCTCTTTTAATATATGGATATACGATATAGCATCCTGTACATGAGTAAAATGCAATCTACAACAATTACAATTGTAGGAAAGGTAAGTAACATTGTTGTTATTGGTCTTATAGACGACTGAGTTGTTAAGCAATTTTGAGTATAAAATACAAGCGTAGTAGCCATGCGGGGCATTAAAGCACGATCGAGTAAATTGCCTCTAAGAATTTGAGAGTAAATCCTTTTTCAGGTTGGTACCCGATGGACATTGTTGTGATTTGGTCATTTCTTTCACTATGATTGGCGTGCAAGTGGCAAAATTCTAAAATAAATACAGTTTTTTTGCAAGATTTGATATATAGAGCGTTGAGTTTTAAGCGCACAGACACTTACTATGATGTCATTGGTTGTTCCCTTTTTCCATATTAATTAGGAGAAAATGGTATCAATGATAATTTTCGATATGCAAGAAAATGGGTTAGTAATTCCCGCGTGGTTTTGCCTTTATAAGAGCCACTCATCATTTCTGATTCGACACTTAAAATTTTGCAACATAAGCCATTTGCTGTTAAGCATTGTTGTAATGTTTTTAGGGTAATAATCCCACCAGGATCGATAAGGTCTTCGGACCAACCTGTATTTAGTGATCATGTCCACATTGAATATTACATTTTTTTTGTTGTACTAAGAAGCAAGTACTAGAAGCAACAAATTGATCCATCATAACAACGAGGTCATAAAACGCCTTGTGATGCAAACTATTTATTAGAAAAGGAAAGTTATTATTTTTCCTGTGCTTTATCTTTTTAGGATTCAATTTTAATAATGTACCAAACAAAACAAAAACAAAAGCACGTTTTGAACAAACAATCAAGTCATTGAGATTAATAGTAGTAATGTGATTAGAGGTAGCAAGGTTGATTTGTTCAACTAGATAATCAGCTGCCAAGGTACAAAAAAAGGCAAGACCCACATGAAACAAGTAGGCAAAAACATGATGGGGTGATTGTTGTTTTTGAGTGGCTTAATCCAGGGAAAGTTTATATGAGGCCAAGATTCTAAAAATCACAATAGAGGAGAGAGTAGAGATAAGAAGATGAGTTGTTTCAGCAACAAAAGCACACAATAGAGCTAGAGATTTGACGCACAACACAAGTCGGTAATGGGGATTTCCGGTTGAAGCACCAGAATGACGGTTGGATAGAGGTACAAATCGGGACCTCTACCCTTGTAAAGCCAACAAAGAAGTGAATGCCCATTGAGGCTCAACCCCTTACCCAACCGAATTGATGAAAGAGGGAGTTTTGAATTGAAATGCCTCCCATAATTCAAATCTCGTGATGTCGAACGACGAGGCAAAAAGGGAAACCATCGATCCACCCAAGTGACTCCCAACGATAATGCTTGGATTTCCTTGGGTATTCTTGTTCAGTAACGTAAGAAGGAGGAGAAGACACACCAACCTTCCAGATTTCTTCAACCATCGACCTCATTTTTCTTGATTTTGGCCTTTGATAGCGTGGATTTGTTTGTTGGAGGACAGATGATGGTGGTTCCGGGGTGTCTTTATCCATTGGGGAGATGGAGTGCTCGATTTCTATGGCAGCGAATGATCGTATCTGGTCAGCAGATAACCATGCACCTGGGTTTGAAGCAATTTTTGGGAATTGTCGGGAGTGCGTACGACGTGTTTGTAGAAGGGATGTACTCCTTAAGGCATTTGCATCCATGCACCTACTATAGTGTTATTCACCATAACTTTTTTTTTCATTTTTCTCTCTGTCACATCATCGAGGCAACCTATTTTAATTTATTTTCACATCCATGCATCTCATAAATTCTGGTCTTCCATGGGTAGAAACTCTATGGGTGAAGTTCTAAAACCCTATAGTAATTTGGTGAACCCTAGGAAAAATAATTAAAAAGAAAAAATCAAAATTAGATTTGGTGAGAGAAAAATAATCTCAACCATTGATATTTTATTTAACGATTGAGATCTCTCCAACTCTACAAATAGATTTTTTTTACAACTCTATTGAAACTAAACCCCATAAACTCATACTAATACCATTTTCAACACTTTCTCTCTCTCTCTCTCTCTCTCTCTATATTTATATATATATACACACATATATATATAATTACACATATACACTCCATCTTCCGTGTACAAGAGTCCAATATACACCCCATCTCCTGTTTACAAGAGTCCCGAGTACACCACATCTCCTGTTTACAAGAGTCCTGTTTACACCCCATCTCTGGTTTACAAAAGCCTCATGTAAACCCTAACTCCAATTTACAAGAGCCCCGTGTACACTCCATCACTTGTTTACAAGAGCCCTGTGTACACTCCATCACCGGTTTACAAGAGCCCCGTGCATTCACTGTCTCCTGTTTACGAGAGCCCTGTGTACACCCCAACTCCCGTTTACACTCCATCACCGATTTACAAGAGCCCCGTGTACACTTCATCACCCATCTACAAAAGCCCCGTGTACACTCCATCACCGTCTACAAGAGCCCCGCGTACTCACCATCTCCTGTCTACAAGAGCCCCGTGTACACCCCATCTCCGATTTACAAGAGCCCTGTGTACACCCAATCTCCGATTTACAAGAGCCCTACGTACACTCCATTACCTGTTTACAAGAGCCCCGCGTACACTCCATCACCCATTTACAAGAGCCCCGTGTACCCACCATCTCCTGTTTATAAGAGCCCTTTGTACACTCCATCACCTGTTTACAATAACCCTGTATACACTCCATCCTCGGTGTACTACCCATCACCTGTGTACAAGAGCCCTATCTATGTTCCTAAGCTTGTTTACAAGGTCCCTGAATACCACCCTACACCTGCCTACAAACCCGTCTACACTCCAAAACCATATGTCCCAAAACCAGTCCACACACTTACTCCTGTTTACACTCCAATACCAGTGTACAAGAGTCCAGTGTACACCCCTACTCCAATATACAAGGCTCCTAATACACTCCATTACAAGTATACAAAAGTCCATGATACACTCCTTCTCCAACCTACTAGATTTGAAAATCATATTCCCTAAATTTTGAATACTAATCCTATTGCCCTAAGAAAATTGGGATACCTATTGTATTAAATAAAATATTTCTTAAATGAGGGTGAACCTGAATGAGTTCTTTCCTCTTTTTTTTTGTAATTTCTTTCATTATTTAATACATTGAAATACTATTATTAAGACTAATATTGTAATTTATTATATATTTATATTGTATTGTTATATGTCGTTTTAATGAGTATATTGATCAAATTTATTTAGGAGGGATACATTTAAGGGTTATTCCCAAAAAATTTTGGAGCAGTTATGCATAAATCTTATTTGTTTTTCATTTCCTTTCCCTCGCGTGCACCATTCCTCTTCCAATATTACTCAATCGTTCATGCCACAAAGTGGACATAGATAAGTAGCCGAAATGATTAAATCATTCAATCAATCATCACATAAGCTATCAAAATTAATAAGAAGATCAATTTGTATGGAAACAAAAATGAAAAGAGAATAAATTATCGAACTTCTCTTATTGCATTCTCATGTGCATATATACAATTTACAATCTAATCATTAGACTAATATAAAGCGATCTTCTCCTCCCAAAGTTTGTTATAAACATTATGAATGACATTCTAAAACACTATAGTAAATTGATAAATTCTCAAATAGTTAACTAAAAAATAAAAAATAAATAGTTGAAATATAAAGAAAAGATTTTAATATTGAATAGTGATTTTTTATTTAAAAGTTTATTTTTTTCAATTTTATTCATAGATCGAGTGAATTTTCTAACTTAAATGAAACTAAACCTTGTACAAAGATATGCTACCTGATTTATGGAAATCACATTGGTTAATCTATGATCGAGTGAATTTTCTACCTTTTTTGCCTTGCTCTCCAAGTATGATCCTTAAGGTTGACATGTGACTTTGACTTGAATTAGAATTGTCAACTCTTGGATTACATCGGACCGTTGGATGGTCATCTTCGTTCTATTGTAATGTGAAGTCTGAGACGCCCTTTTGTCCAATCGAGACAGGATCCCTAAAATTGCGTTGAGATGTCGCTTTCACGGATGCACCAGTTTCCACACAAAGGGAACTCTCGTCTTCTTGGTTCCCTTGTCTTAGGAACTCTTCTTGACTCTGAGGGGTTCATGTTCTTCTTATCTAGTTCCCATCATGTGGGAACTTTGGTTCACTAAGTTCCCATCTCATGGGAACTCTTGTTCACTTCTGAGGTTGGTTGCTTTCTTTTCATCGTCGCATTAGTTCTCATGCTTTGGAACTTGTGTTGTGTTTTGCTTTGCGACGCGCGACCTGTTGTACTGAAATACTTGACAATAGGCGTTAGTTCCCATGGTGTTTGTCATTATCAAAACCGAGGGTGTTGTTCCAGTGTGAATGAACGTGAGTTTCTAACACCGACTCAACACTTGGTATTACAATCGATCTCGTATAGCTCGCTCTTCATTCATTTTCCTTCTCCTTTGCACCATATGGCGGGTGGCATGATCGATGTTGAGAAATTGTTGCACGATCTGAAAGGGATCCCTCAGTCAGTCGTGCAACACTTTCTAGCTGCAGGGCCGAATCGCCCATGAGACACTCCCCGACATAGAGTCTTTACTGCTCATTCTCGAAGGGCATGAGGACCTTATCCTAGAACTCCTTTAATCACGGGTGACATGATCACGCACTTCAAGATCTATGCTCTTTCTTGCCTCCACCATATATACCGGATTCTTTTGCTTTATGGAGGTTGCATAAGATGCGCGACTCTCTTCATGGTTTCCCTTGACATCCCCAATGTTGTCTTCCATTAGAAACTTCATTTTCAGATGGTAGATGGAGACAATGGCCTGAAACTTTATCAGGGACACCCGATCGATGATCGCTATACCGATGAGAGCCTCAACACAATGAACTCCACCATTTCGGTCCTTCTAGTTGAGCTCGTCCTGAGGGTCATCCATAAATTGATGAGACCCGCCACGTCTACCTCATCACCCGAGAAAGATGTTAACTTTTCCGCGTACATGATATCCACAAAGGACCCGGTATCCACTAAAAAGCGTTTGACCATCTTGGACCTGAGTTGGGTATGTATCACCAAGGGGTTGGTATGCATCATGTGCAACCCTTCGATGTCCTCCGTGGTGAAGGTTAGAGTGGCGTGGTACTTAGAGGATTGCTCAATACTAAAGACCAAGGGATCATGTGACTTGCCCTCACGTACCGCTTTCTCTCTTTCCTACTCGTCACCGTGAGTGACGGGCCACCCGAGATAGTGTGAATGAAACTATTGGGGTCCGTCGCGTGGCTTATGCGGGCTTGCTTAGCTGGGGCATATTGTTCTACGTTGTTAGTTCGTGCGCGGCTTTGACCCTATGGCACGTTGTTCACGCCAATGGTGGGGTTCTCCCTTCGCTCTATACCCCCAATATCCAACGCCAAAGCAGTGCCAACCTTTCTTCGAGGTATTGCTTGTCGTGGCATGTTGCTTGGCATAAGGTTACGGGTTGGAAGGGACCTGAGTCTGCGTTATATACGCGTCCCTCCCTGGCATTGGGGTGGCTTTAGACTTGCCTTTTGCCTTTAGACCTGCCTCTTTCTCTGATTTCGATCGAAAACTCTGATTTGAAGCGTCTTTGGCGTAGACCTGAGCGGCGACCCTAGTGTAGAGGTTGTCATACGTTCTTGGGACTTTAGTAATATGAAGTTTTTAAAGATCCCGATGTAGAGATTCCCCATCAAAGTGTCATGTGACGACGCCTCGTCGATGTGTGAGATCTTTGCCACCGCGGCAGTGAACATGTGAAGAAGGCACCAAGGAATTCATCCTCACCCTGCTCAACTCCGCCGAGATCACGCATATTTTTCTTGCGCTTTCTCGAACCACTAAAGTGGGCGACAAAGGCCCTAGTTACCTGAGTGAACAATGAGATGGTCAAGGGACCGAGGCTAATGAACTAGGTCATGATGGCCTTTTCGAGCGTGGTAGGAAACACTCGGCAAAAAACCATGTCATCATACGAATGGACATTACTTTGGACCTCGAAGTACTTGACATGCTCTTCGGGGTCCGCGCACCCGTCCTAGAACCCCATCTAAGGCCTATGAAACCCTTGGGCAACGAATCACCTTGGACTTCCTTTGTGAACGCAGAGAAACCGCCTCCCTCGGCGCGATGCTGAAGCCGGCCCTTGGTGCGGTCATATTAGACCTTCCCAACCGTGTCGACCTCGAACATGAGATCTGCATAGGATCCCGCGAGTATCCCCTCGTAGAGGAACCGTTGGTCGACTCGGTGTGTTACTCGGCCCTTGACGCTTTGGGAAGCGCTCTGGTTCGTATCCTGGAATGTATGCGGAAACATACTCAAGGTGGGGTTGTCCATGATCGATAAAGGGGTTTGGCTGGTGCAGAGCATTGTATGCTCCTTTTTGCGTGTATCCTGGGAAGGGGTACATATGTTTCGAGGTAGGTGCACCTTGATGTGCGTATCCCGAGAAGGGATACGGATGCTGCGGCGTGTTGTATGTCCATCCAAGGGGTATGCCATATGGCCATCCTGGTTGAGGGTCTCCGTTGGTCTAATTTGGGGCACCCTCAGGGGCATTTTGTCAGGGTGGAGCGGGAAAAATTTATTGGGGCAAGCCATTCGAGATTGTGAACAAAGGAGATCGTGTTTGCCGAACTTTGCTTAGGATGAAGAGGTTCCCACATGCGGTGTCAGTGTTGAAACCCTAAATAAACAAGCGCTAGGATCGAGATTTGTTATTATTTAAATGGGCTAATAGTCCTTCTCTTTGATTTCGACGTGCCAAACCGATTGGAACTCATGGTGTTTACAATTTTTATTATTCACGCCCTTTTTCAGGAAATGCGCGTTGATTGTATTTTTAGAGACTTGAGGTCTTTTTATCAACCTCACCTTGACTATAATGCGGTTTCTATGAATGTTTCAACATGTCAAACTTTGTTAATAAGATAAGTCTTGAGCTAGAGGCGTTTTTCGACCCTTGTAATCTTCGCCCTATGAGCCTATTTATAGAGTTTTAGCGGATCTATGTCTATAATATTTCTGATGTGGGATGAGTGAGCTATCTGTATTTGAGGTGCAAAGGAAGGTGCATTCTTATTGGTGAGAGGCGCAATCTGTAGTATTTTTTAGCCTTTCGATGTGGGACAAGTTGATGCGCGATGTGTCTTCTCCCTATCCCTTTTCATTTGGTATCAGTGTGTGTCTTGCTCTTCTTTCCTTCTGTAGCCTTCTTTCCTTAGTACGAACGTGCTATTTTCCCTTCTATGTGCAAAGTGCGCGTTGTTTTCATTTCTCCTTCTTTAGACAAACACATCCTTGGCATGCCTCTATCATGGAATGTGTGTGCTTTTTGTACATGTGTTTTTGATAGGGTGGGTTCTTTTCGGGGAAGCCCACATCGAACGTCATTGGGGCCTCTACACACGCGGGATCCATATAGTTCTTTTGAGGTCGGGAGCTTCTTATCGGATGTTAGTTATTTTGTCTGCTACCGCATAGTTTCATTCAGACACCATCAATGCTAACTTGGAGATTGATGCCATCCATATGGAGTCTATCTTTGACCCATGCAAAAATGGTGATATTAATGAAATCAGTGTTTGCTTCGAAGACAACCAACGAGGGTGTGGTTTCTTTGGAGATCGGGACCACACCTTCCACCATTGCCCTGAGAAGAAATACTCATCCAAAAGGGTGTACATAACCGGGTAAAAACCTCCACAAAACAACCACATCCCAACCGAAAAGAAATCGACCATAAAGGTGCCAATGAAGACAAAATCGAGTCCTAATATGGACAGGGGAAAGGCCAAATGGGCTCGGACATCCCCACCTCATGGTGACACCATGCTAACCCCAATCGTGGTGGTATTTCTATTAAGGAGCCCACCACTCATTCCATAACCAAGCCACATATCAAAGAGACTAGCCGGTCCAGCTGAATTTAATTAAATCGCGGGGACATGCACTTTCTCGCCCTCCGTTGATGTCCCATTGCCGGTTCATGTTATCGATGTCTCTATTCGTAAAGAGGTGGAGGCGGAGGTGGTAAAGACCCATGGGGACGAGACTGTTGCACAGTCGGGTGTCCTACCAAAGGTGGACGACAAGAATTTTGAGGATGACGACATGCTGGATGAAGAACTGAATTGTGCTAATTACTCGGACAGTGAGTTTGTTGACATCCCTAATGGTACTCATTACTCAAGAAGGAAACAAGGAAGACCTTGGAGACTTTTCTTCAGTGGACTCGGATAACTCTTTCAAGGTACGTGTATAACTCCTTAAAGGCTAAAGGCTCATGTGTTGCAAACGGGCAAGATCGAAGACGAAATGGAGACTTCCGAAACAAGTAGGAAAAGGCGCACCAACGATTACCGCGATTGCTGCATCGAATGGGCCCAAGAAGAAAAGAAACTCATGATTATTTGTAGCGGTGTAGCTTGATTCGTGGTGGTCGATCTAGCTTTGTTTGTTAATCAAAAAGCCAATAAACGTACGTATATTCTTGTGAACAGTAGAAGATTTTACATAAACAGCTCTCCACGATTCACCCCCTTATTTTTATTAGTTGTTTGATTTTTTTCCTACTTAATATCAACAAAAGCAATCAACTTCTCTCTCTCCCGACCATTTTCTTCCCTTCCACTTCATAGACTTGCGCTCAAGCAACAGCCTCAAGCGAACAAATTCACGTTTTTGTTCGCCGATTCTCTTCTCCGGTCCGCCGATTCTCTTCTCCTCTAGCCATCGTCGGCGACCTTCCGACTCCATCCCGCCACCAACACTGCTGTAAAAATTTCTTCCAAAGGTTTGGATTGCTTCAATTTGGGGCAAAAGATGATTTCAAGTTCCATATTCATTGCTTTCGATTTGAATCTTAGCCGTTTGCCACTTTATATTACTTATGCTCTTTTTATCTCCTTGCTACTTCGTTTCCCCCTTCGCCCTTCCTTAATCGCAACCAAGAGGGTTTGAATATTTCAGATGTGAATTTGTTGCATAGAAGGTGTTCGACGAAATGTCTTGAACAAATGAATGGTTTATTCTTTATTAGGTCAGGCATAGCCTCATTAGCATATGAGTCTCTTTGGTTGTGTTGGCTCAATTTGTTCTCGGTTTATCAGTTTGAAATTCTTAAGTTCAGGTCATCTGTTAAGAGGCGTAGCTTTTTTTTATCCAGGCCACAAATTACGAAATTGAACTTACTCATATATGATTTATCAATTCTTTTGGTTGGACTGTTTATTCTTTATAAACAAAAGTTGACCTGTACCAAAATGCTTATGAAGTATGAAACTATATAATGTATCTACAATCAAATTCCATTGCTACTTGTCATTTTTGAATGAGGAAAAGGATAGGAAATTCTCTATTGACCATCTGAAGAAAGATTTTCTATCCACGTTTTGTGATATGGTTTCTTAATTGTTGTAGGTTTTCCTCACTAATTTTTTTTGTAACTTGGGTCAGCTTGAAGAAGCTAATACGTTTGTGAAGAAGGAAGGAAGCTTCCACCCTAACAAGGTCATATACTTGCTGGCAGGGATACTGCTGGATGCATTTAAGAAAGCAGGTTTGTATTCCCTACTCGCGGAATCGTCGACGGCCGTCTTGGTCGACCTCCTTATTCTTCGATTCAGAACTCCTGTAGGTAATTTCGAAAAGCCTCCCTTACTTTATGAATCATGCTCGTTCGATGAGTTCCAATTTAGGGTATAATTCTTTCGCTTTGGCATTCCAATTTAAGGTATATTTCTTTGGATTTACCTTTTAAACCCGGTGGATGCAGTGCCCACCATTTGATTTGTGTGACCTTATATATGGATTTCACTTTACTAATTTCGAAAGGTAAGTATGAATATATTATCTTGGATAGGTAAGCAGATGTGATTGTTGCTTGATTTCATATCGGATTTCATTAGCAATATTCAATAGGATACAGATAAAAATGAGTGTTAGGATCTTTTGTATATTCTACTATTTTGGAAAGAGAGTTCACCACATGAAAAACAAGATTTTGGATCATACATTCATGTTTGTTGATCCGGATCGCAGTACTAAATTACGAATATAATATAATGGAACAATTCTATCCATTAACATATTAGGAACACATTCAGTACTTAGTAGGAACAAGTTCGTTTTGTAGAGTGGCCAATTTGTACTCCATTTTGGCATGATTATGATTTTTTTTTATTCCTGTAAATTCATTGGTTTTTATGAAAAGGAGTTGTTTGTCCATTAATTGTCCCTTTATTTAAGTTTACGAGTGTAATGTACCTTGATTTACCTTCTTGTATAACAACCAATACATGTTTGTGTTTGATTGTCTTTAGTCACGGTGTAGTGAAATATATTCAATCACATGTTTGTGTATTTACAGTAGGAAAATATTATTCTGCTTGATCATTAGTTTTTCTTTTCTAACTTGTAGAATTGAGCGTCTCCCACTTCTTAATTGGTGCAATTAATGCTTCTAGAAGTAAATGCAATGCCTTAGAGATATTGAAAGGAAGAGGAGATGGTAGCTATGTTAATTCAAGTGGCCCACGATATAAAAAACTTACCTTAATCTCAGTCAAGGATTCCTTCGGTAGTCCTTTTTTTTTGACAGCATCATTCTTTTTGTTTTGCTTTTTAGCTACTCCAACACTTTGGTACTCGTAGTATTTCTTTTTCATAAATAGTTATATTGTATTAACAATAGAAAGAAAGACTATAGAGTGTGACTTATTAATATTCAGTAGAGCAAAACATGCCCCAGGATTGTATCCATTGAATGGTTAAATTGTATTACACTCATCTATCCTATTTTATATGATCATTTTCCTGTTTATTCACGTGTTTCACAATTTGATCGAGTTTGGGCTTGCTGGAGGTAAGCCTCAGCCTTGTAGTTGTTTACAGAACAGAGGGAATCCTCTTTTTTTAGTTTCAATGCTTCTGAGCTATTGATGTGTCAGCTACAAATTTTTTACTGCTGGTTGTGAAAGAAAATACTGTTGCAACTATTATAGATGTATCTATTGTAATTGCTTTTTTTCCATATTTCATATGTCTTGATATTAAGCTATCCAACTTTGACAATGCAAAGCATCAAACTATGTGGATTTGAGGGTAAGATTTTGTTTTCATCTTTAAAGTTGGTTACCGAACTGATTTCTTATACGATATTCTGTAGATTTTTGAGAAGATAAATATGCTTCCTCTAAGTTGCTTCAGTTTGCTCTGTCAGGGAACTTTCCTCTTCCAAATCCTTACCGTGCACATAACAAAATTCGGCCTTCTCCAGTGGTTCGCTTGCTTAAGCTTTCAGGTCAGTCTTCTACCCCTTGTGTTTGGCAAATTCTGAATTGAAAAGCTTGCCAATATATGAAATTGTTCTCCCTTTGAAAATGAAATATAGGATGCTCTATATATTGAGTGAAAACTGATTCATATTCCAAGATAGTGGGTCAAATTCCAAGATAAATTCCAAGATAAATTGATTCATATTCCAAGATAGTGAAAACTAATTCATATTCCTAGATAAATTGATTCATGTTCCAAAGATAAATTCTCACTAACTACACAGAGATTATGCTCAATTTCAATTTTGCATCTTGCTTATTTACAAACTTTCATGTACGGTTTTCACAGCTTCAGTTTTTAAACACTAGGTTTTGAGAGTCTTGTACCATTTAATTTAATTCTCCTTCTGATCGGTTTGGGGTGATTATGAGAAGATCCTTCCTGCTGTTTCTTAATGATAGTGTTCAACATTGTGATTTAAGATAGTTGTGTAAATGTTATCGATAAATTATTATATATTGAGTAGATTTATGTTTGTAACTACATTCTGTATGCAGGCTACTTACTGCAACTATTGCTTGGCCATCTTCAGCAACATTTTGTTTTGGGATTATTCTTTCGACATTGAGAGCTGCCCTTTTGCGTTTAACTGGTGCACACCGCCTCATAGCTGCTTTATATACTACTTTTGTCTGTATTGCATTTGTTATGCGGGTGTAAACTTTTGGTTGTTTTGTAACTCTTCCATAAAACAGAACTTAGGTTAATTTTCACTTGAAAAGATAAACAAAAAAACACCCGCGCGGTCCTCCCCTAGTATAATAAAAGAGGAGTATTATATATTTTCCCTAAATTGTATGCCATAAAATTAGAAGAAGTTCTAGCGGTCTCTATTATCCCTATGTAAGTGTATCGACATAGAGCGTAATTCAAAATGATATAGAGAAGTATATGTTGAAAACTTATGATATTAGGTGATATAATTATTGATTTTGCATGCATCTAATAATGAATGCAATTTACACAATTACTTATAACTTCGTTTCTTTTCCGGGTCATATGCATTGGTTATGTTAACTTAAAGATACGAGTTTTTGTTGAGTCTATTACAAAATATGTACGTGCACTGCCATCAACTAATAGTCCTTGTTATATATATGTTCAATATATATGTTCAATTTATTGTTGTGAACTTTAATATGTAAGACGGTTTCGAAGTTTGACAATACGGGTCCTAGTTTGATTTCGCCCTAGAGCTTATGAAATGCTAGGAGCGGGTCTGACAAGAGACCCATGTACACTCCCTCTCTCGTCTCCTATGTGTTGGATCGTGACGCGTTAGTAATAATACAGGGAACTAGTAAGGTTCCATGGGCAGCGGAAATAAACAGTAAGAACACAGAATTTATAGAGGAAACCTTCTGTCCGACCAACAAGTCGTAGAAAGAAAAACCTCTACCCCTGAGACTCCTTCTCAGAGGATTTTCAATAGAATACTTTTATTAAGTTTCAACGATTACAAGGCAAGTCTAGTAACTAAGGCTCCTACCAAAGTTCCCTTGGTAACCACGGCACCGACCGAAGTTTAACCAACTAGACTTTTACAACCCTAAGCGTAAACCTAAATCAAAAGTAAACTACTGAATTACTTGTGGATTCTTCACCGGGAAAAGCCACACACTCATACACTTGAAAAGCTCTCTTCTCAAGTTCTTCGTCTTCAACCTCTTATAACCACAACTTTAACCCTAGCTAACCCTAGCTATTTATAAGATAAGTCAAGTCTGATCTCACACGTAATTCTTGCCTAATTACGCTGATATTCCACTTAACAAATCCCACACAATAAGGAAAAAAGATTGTTTGTGATTTCGGATCCTCAACCATGTCGATTCTTCCCAAAACCGAATGATCTCGGATTTCCCAAGATAAGATCGTGTGAAGATTGATCTTATCCTCTCTTTTATCTCCTCAAGCAACCGCCTACAACTGTAGAATCTTCGTAGAAGATCACTCGCAGAAGATAAGGTAACTTGCCATTTATAGAAAGTCGCGTTGCTTCCAAGACGCGCTTCCTAAATCTGTCACTCGTTCCTTCCATCGTTTCTCACAATGTTCCGTCACTTGTGACTATGTACCTGTTTTCCTGAAACACTTACATATAAAAGCAAGTTATACCAACTAAGTTTGTTATCATCAAAACTAAGAGAAACCATGGAACAACCATTGTTCCAACAATTTCCCCCTTTTTGATGATGACAAACCTATGCAAAAATGCACATCTAGAAACCTATCAACATAAGACCTATAAAGAATTGAGATCATATATAACAGGTTCCCCCTTAATGAAACCAACATTGTTCCTACTCACCAAGTGTGCTATAATATTCCCCCTTAGCCAAAGTACCATCTGCATTTCTTTGGATAGAACGCATCTCTTCATTTTTCCTAACTTCCCCCTTTTGGCATCATCAAAAGGTTAGATCAAACAAAGAAAACACAGAGCAATTCACCAAGCTTAATTGAAACAAATACCATTCATATGCAAAAGAAAAGTATCACATCATCATATTGTTTCATGGAGCAACTTCAGCAAAAGAGACTAAACCACATTAAATAACCATTATCCAAAAGACTTTGAAATATTTTGGAGAGGGGATGGCTGATAGGGTAACAAGAGGGGTTCCACTCATGGTTCCAAGGGATAAGGATCAACACCAGTATGGGAAATGTCTCTCTTATCCAAGTACACAACAATGATACTCAGCTGAGAAGAAATTTGTTAAAGCTCACTTAACATCTGGGCATGAACACTTTCACCAATCTTCTTAACAATTTTCTTCACCATAGTTCCCTTTTGGCTCACGTTGGAACTTCATCCTTTTTGACGAATTCCCTTCTTCCCTCGTTTTTTTTTTGCTCTCTTGAACACCCTTTTCATGGGAGTTTCTTCTTTACCCACCACTTTTTCTTCAACTAATGTTTCTTACACAGTGACCATCAAATTTTGGATTCACATTCCCTTTGAGCATTGTTCCCCTCCTCATTACCAAGAGTGGAATAAAAGGCCGTGTTTGAATAGACAATGGACCAGAGACGTTCCATTCAAACTTTTTGTGGGTTAGTAATATTTTTGACATCCAAACAATTATTCCCCGTTTAAAGGTAATCAAAAGGGGGTTCATAGGGAACGTTTGTTTGGACCAGGAAAAGGGACAGCTTATAACCAACCATCATTTCGGCTTGAAGTGAGGGTTAGAATAGATCAAGTTGGTTATTTGGGGCAAAAAAAATGCTTTTGGATAATATCATTCTAGTTCATAGTACCTTTGAGCATGCAACAATTCACAACTTCCAATGTAGATAAAAAGACTAAAGCATAGAGGAATAAGTACTAGCCATTAGAAAGAAGGTAACCGATGCGTTGTTCCATGAGTGATGTTACCTTTTTAGCCAAGCATTGATGGAATAGAGGACCGGGACTTGTTTACTCCAAGGAAAACATGCCTAGTAACATCTGACGATGCCCATAGGATATTCTATACAATGCCTTGGTGAAAATATCGGTCACCTGATTTTCGGTCCTACAATGATCCATCTTAATTGAACCTTTCAACATTATCTCAAAAGAAATGATGTCTTATATCAGTATGCTTAGTTCTAGAATGATGCACATGATTTTGATGGCACTAGTATTGTCACACATGATAGAAATAGTTGCAAGAGACATACCGAAATCAACCAGTTGTTTCTTTAACCATAATACCTGGGAATAGAAGAGAAGAACGAATAGTTGCACGATTTATGATGTAGCAAGTAATACAGATAGCCTCGGCCCAGAAGGAACGAGGCAAGTTACTTGCCAACATCATAATACATGCCATATTTTCCAAGGTTTTGTTCTTCCTTTCAACTCTGCCATTTTGCTCTTCCAAAGCTATTGACCAGGCTCACATCTTTCATTTTCATTCGGATCTATATTGTTTGTTCCTATGATTTCTCCTTGTTCCTTGTCGCCAAAGGAAATCCTTCCTCCAGCCCCTTTTTGAAGTGAGGACGAAATTCTCTCGTTCCCTGTCATGAACACCCGCTGTCAAGGACCCAGCGGACGTTCCCCCTCACTTCAACCTGCAAGAAAGAAATCACGTTTTAACGACCCAGGCCTGCTTAGCCTTCCCGGGTCGGTTAGCATAGCTCACAGAATGATAAATTTGAGATTGCACTAAAGTAGCTTTCTGTGAACTCTTGGAACTAGAAGCAATATTTGAGGGATCAACATGATTTTTCCCTTTTTCATTTTTAGAATCTTGCTTCTTGTTTGGTTGATGAGCTGGTTTCTTCTTGTTCTGATGAGATTTGTCATACCCTTGATTTTTCTTACCAGACCACTGTTTCTTGTTGTTCCCTATATTCTGGTTTTTAACCTCTTTGTTTGACACACCTAATTTAACCTTACAGCCTTTTTGAACATGACCTCCTTTACCACAATGATAGTACACCCTATAATATTCGCCAAGATAGCGTTTAGGATGTGGTTTTTGAAGGGTATGTTCCTTGGCACGTTCCTTGGAAGGAACTTTATGCTGGTTCCCTTGAGACTGTTTTAGATGTATCTTATGAGCTGTTTTACCAGAATACCACTCAGAGTTTTCATTCAAATTACTCTTAAGAATCTTAACCCTACCCTCTAGATGTATAACTTTATCTCTAGCAGATTGAAGTTCCCTAGCTTTTCTTTCAATCATTTCTTCAAAGCTAAGGTCATCAGGAGGATATTCAGATTTATCTTTACCATAACCAATACCACACCTAGTCGGATTAAACACAATCTGAGTTTGTTTATTAAGCTCATTCTCTAATTCCTCTCCTTTGAGTTTAAAGATAAACAAATCCGATCTAAGTTCATTATTGGTTTCAGTGAGAGTCTTAATATCTTTCTTTAAATCTTCACACTCTGAACATGGAACAACACTAGTAACAGTAGACACTGATAATTTTTCTTCAAGATTAAGACATTTCTCATCAGAAGCTTCTATTTCATCTTGCATTTTCAAGTTATCTATAAAGAGCTCTTTAACAAGAATGACAAGATCTGATTGTTTAGCATTTTCTAAACTAGCAAGGAATTGTTCAGGAGTTACCTCTTGGTCGACATCTTCAGTCTTCAGAGTCATGGCGCAAATCTTAGATTCAGATTCATCGTCTAAGTCAAGATCCCATGCGGCGATGTAGGCCTTCTTCTTTTCGTTCCCAGACTCGTTACCTTTGGGACAACTTTTGGCATAGTGACCCTTTTCTTGACAGTTGAAGTAGGTAACGTCCTTGATCTCCTTTTTCTCAGAGTTGACCTTTTCTTTTTCCTTCAAGGCCCCTTGCTTCTTGCCTCTCTTGTAGAATGCCCTCATGGTTTCTATTATGAGAGTCACATAAGAGTCTTCTTCCAATGTAAAGACTCCCCTTCCGGTGGTGATGTTTTCAATGACGACGTTATGAGTGTTGGTGGTACTCATTCTATGTTCCTGCACTAACACACAATCTAGAGCAAACCTGCTCTGATACCAATTGTTGGATCGTGACGCGTTAATAACAATACAGGGAACTAGTAAGGTTCCCTAGGCAGCGGAAATAAACAGTAAGAACACAGAATTTATAGAGGAAACCTTCTGTCCGACCAATCAGTCGTAGAAAGAAAAACCTCTACCCCTGAGACTCCTTCTCAGAGGATTTTCAATAGAATACTTTTATTAAGTTTCAACGATTACAAGGCAAGTCTAGTAACTAAGGTTCCTACCAAAGTTCCCTTGGTAACCACGGCACCGACCGAAGTTCAACCAACTAGACTTCTACAACCCTAAGCGTAAACCTAAATCGAAAGTAAACTACTGACTTACTTGTGGATTCTTCACCGGAAAAAGCCACACACTCATACACTTGAAAAGCTCTCTTCTCAAGTTCTTCGTCTTCAACCTCTTGAAAACCACACCTTTAACCCTAGCTATTTATAAGATAAGTCAAGTCTGATCTCACACGTAATTCTTGCCTAATTACGCTGATATTCCACTTAACAAATCCCACACAATAAGGAAAAAAGATTGTTTGTGATTTCGGATCCTCAACCATGTCGATTCTTCCCAAAACCGAATGATCTCGGATTTCCCAAGATAAGATTGTGTGAAGATTGATCTTATCCTCTCTTTTATCTCCTCAAGCAACTGCCTACAGCTGTAGAATCTTCGTAGAAGATCGCTCGCAGAAGATAAGGTAACTTGCCATTTATAGAAAGCCGCGTTGCTTCCAAGCCGCGCTTCCTAAATCTGTCACTCGTTCCTTCCATCGTTTCTCACAATGTTCCATCACTTGTGACTATGTACCTGTTTTCCTGAAACACTTACATATAAAAGCAAGTTATACCAACTAAGTTTGTTATCATCAAAACTAAGAGAAACCATGAAACAACCATTGTTCCAACACTATGTACAAGAGCCCCATTTACACTCCCTCTCCCATGTACAAAAGCTCTGTCTACATCAGCTTTCTCCTATGTATAAGAGCCCTATCTACATCCCAAAGCTGGTTTACAGGTCCATATATACCATCCTATGTATATATTCCCATATCAATTTACACAACATCTCCAATATGTCATACTCTTGTCTATACTTCATCACTAATATACACAAGTCCACCATACATTCCTCCCACGTACTAGACGACTGAAGAAGTATTGAACTATCACAAATTCCCCATATATCAATCGATCAATCCTATATATGAGAATTAAGACATTACGTCATGAAACAAATATGAGGGTGAGTTAAAATGTTGATTGTAGTTTTTGTCATTATATCATATTTTCAAATATTATTAACAATTAAAAGTTCTGTTCCAGGTATAATTTTTACATCTACTTGTGATTTACTTTGATGAAATAAAAGTATGTAGCAAAATTTTGCCAGTCACTCACTATCTTCAGGTGCAAAAGAAGAAGAAAAATTCCGTTGCCGGGAATCGAACCCGGGTCTCCTGGGTGAAAGCCAGATATCCTAACCGCTGGACGACAACGGAATTGGTGTTATGTTAAAGCTCAATTTTTAGCTAACGAAATATAAAGGTTAGCAAGAAAGTTAAATACACTGCTTCTGTACATAAATCTAGAACTGTAAAATGGAATGCGCCAAATATTGTACTGGTCTTCTTGAAAATGCTAGGTCATAATTCCATACAAGTATGCAACTTACACAAGAAACTATAAGAAGTATTAAGAACATAGTGGCGGTATTTATGAGTGCTCCACCACATCTTGTTCTGGTATAAAGGGTTAGCCAATTGACAACAATAAAGGGGGCGGGGGAAGATTTGTATCAGTAAGTGTTGTATGGGCCGAATACATTTAAATAATGGGCCACACTTCATTAAATTTCTAGTTGGGTCATTTTTAGCCCAACAGGCAACAGGAAGTCCCCAACTCACACCAGTCATACAGCTAAAAATGACCGTAATGGGCGCTTGCATTTTACATTTTGGACCTATCAGTTACCATTTCTGAAATGACCTATCAGTTACCATTTATCAATGTATCAAAGTTATTTTATTTCGAATTTTACTACAATTTGGTATTGGTCGCTTCATTTTCACCCAAGTGTCAGGAAAAAGGCCAGGATTGACTGATCTTTTTGTCTGTTGCCCTCTCTCTACATCTGTGTATTCGATTGATTTAATAAGCAATTTCTCTGAGAAACCTGCAAACAATGCAGCTTTATTGACCCCGACCTGACAGCAAGAGAGTAGGAGGAGCATACAAGTACCTCTCTCCCATTGTCAAACATTACCTTCTCAAATCTCAATGTTCCCAACAAAATTACTACGAATAATATTAAGCCGAGTAATTGCGCCCCGGTCAGAATTGTAGGGCGCACCGCTTTTTAGCAGCGGTGTGC
Source organism: Fallopia convolvulus (assembly GCA_964016875.1). Lineage (NCBI taxonomy): Eukaryota > Viridiplantae > Streptophyta > Magnoliopsida > Caryophyllales > Polygonaceae > Fallopia > Fallopia convolvulus. Next base: position 7,752,147 of record OZ024734.1, read on the forward strand.
CCTACCGCTCTAAATTTAAAAAAAAATTTGAATAAAAGGCAGCGGCAGTGGCCACCGCTGCCGCTGCCCATTAAAAAACAAAAAAAAATTGTCGTATTATGGCAGCGGCAGCGGCCACCGCTGTCGCTGCCTTTTTTTTTTAAAAAAAAATATTGCATGGAGCGGCAGCGGTGGCCGCTGCCGCTCCCTTGCCCTCAGTAAAAAAAAATACCGCGGCTATTTATACCGAGCAATGAGGCGAGGTCGGAACGCGGTAACAAGAAAAAAGCTCTCAAATTCGTCCCCAAAATTACCTCTACCAAAATAATGTCGGGTTTTTGGCCATTCAACGAAGGGCAAGACTATTCTAGTTCAAATCCGGTAAATGAGAACGATGATCAATATGGCGGTTTTGAAGGAATTCCTTACGGTGGACATGGCTATTCTACTTCAAATCCGGTGAATGTGAGCGACGATCAATATGGCGGTTTAGAAGGAATTCCTTATAGTGGACATCAAAACGATGAGGTTTTGCATCAAAACGAAGAAGCGGTATGTAATCGATCATTTATTAAATTATTATTTTTATTATAAGCAATCATTTTTTAGGGTTGTTATAACTAATCATATTTTATAGTTGTTATAATTGTTAAATTAGTTGTGTTAGTGCAAAATTTTCGTTTTAATTTCTCATATTGTGTTGAATTTGAGAGTTTATAATCGAATTAATTAATGAAGTATTTGTCATAATTGTTTCCAGTTTCCCGATTTTTCTACCTATTTTGTGACTGATAATGAGTGGTCGGAACGGAATCATATGCTAAAATGGGCTAGAGAAGTAGGACGTAATTTGAACATGGTGTTGACAATTAAGAACTCATGGGAAACGAAGGTCCTTTTAGCATGTGTGTTGGCCGGTGAGTACAAGCCAAAGAAGAAGGGCAAATCCGGTGTTAATATGCCGACCCTACAAGTTGGTGATGATCTAAAGGAAAAACCAAGTAGCAGGAAGATGGGCTGCCCGTTCGAATTAGTTGGCCAACGGGACAGGAGGACCCATCATTGGCGGCTAAGCGTGAAATCCGGTCGCCACAACCACGACCTTTCCACTGGTCTGGAGGGATATCCTTTTGCCGGCCGCTTAACTGATGAGCAAAAGGAGGATGCAAGGATATTAACCCTCTCACATGGTGCCCCGAAGTTTGTTATGACATACTTGCGTGAAAAGTGGCCGGACATCACAACTTCGATGAGACAGTTGTACACTTTTCGGCACGATGTATTGAAGAAAGAGATGAGCTCAATGAATGTAACTCAATTCTCACTCCATTTCTTAAAGTCAAATGGCTATTATCTGAATTATCGAGCCGAGGAAGGAAGCAACGAGATAATAGACTTTTTCTTTGCCCATCCCAAGTCGTTGAATCTGCTGAAGTTGTTTCCATATGTTGTGATCATGGATGCGACATACAAAACCAACATGTAAGTAATTATAATAAAAGCGTTTTTACTTGAAATTTAAGTTTTGCACGTTAACTTATTCAGATTAATTAACATTTCAGGTATAACATGCCTTTGAGTGAGATGGTAGGATTTACTTGCACCGGGCACACTTTTTGTATTGGGTTTGCATTTATGGCAAGAGAGACCCAAGATCACTACGAATGGGTGTTATATCAGTTGCGGGAGGTGTTCGAAATGGTTGGGAAAATGCCAGAAGTTGTTGTCACAGATCGGGATATTGCCGAGGTTAACGCTGTTGCGGTCATGTTTCCCAACGCCAAGCACCTATTGTGTTGGGTGCATATCAAGAGGAATTGCAAGGCGTACGCTTTGGCGAACGGGTTTTCTGAGGGGACTGCGGAGTGGTTTGCAAACAAAGCATGGGAGCTATTTTGCTCAACGACAGTAGCAGAGTATGAGGCACGACTTCGTCTATTGCGGATTGGTGAGATTGGAGTACAAAAGCCGCTCAATCCGTTGTTGTTAGCGTACCTCCAGAGGAACTGGCTTACTCCTTGGCGTGATCACATTGTTAGAGCCTACACTGATCATTGTCTAAATTTGTTTACAAGGACCACAAACAGGTACGCTAATCAATTTTCCTTATTAGAAAACTCATAAACACAAATATTAGCTATTGGTACTAAATTAACGAAATATTTCAGGGTCGAGTCCCAACACTCTGTGTTGAAGGATTATTTGGAGTCTTCTGTTGGGGGGTTCAGCACGGTCTTGAGAAAGATGCACGCCATGGTGAACATTCAAGTGCACACTATTAGGGGAGAGATGGAACGAGACCGTACCAGTGAACCGTTGTCCATCAAACATATGGACGAGCCACTCAAAACTGTCTTCTCTCGTCTTCCAGGGAAGGTTTCCAACAATTGTATCGGAGAGTTGTTTGCCCATGTCCGCGCTATATTTGACCCGAACAGGCCTTTCCGTCAGATATGCGACGATGCGTGGTGGACAACCGCCCGTGGACTACCATGCCCTCACCAAGTCCAAGCTTGTATCAATGAATGCAAGCCTATTCAACTTTCAATGATTCATGATTTCTGGAAACAATTGGTGTGGGAAGGCCAAAGGGGAGTAGATGAACAGGTGGCCCCCACAGCCCTAAATCCAACTGACGAGATTTGGACGAGGATGATACAAGACTTCTATGAAGGCAAGATTGATTCTACTGTCAAACACGTGGTTGGTCGAAAATACTTGAACCTCAATTATCCTGAGGAGGGGGATGTGGTGGAGCCATCTCGCAATAGGAAGAAGAAGGGTAGGCCAAGGAAGAACTTAGGGTTTAGAGGGTTTCTAGGGTTTAGGGTTGTTAGGGTTTAGGGTTTAGGGTCTAGGGTTTCTAGGGTTTTTAGGGTCTAGGGTTTGGGTGAGCATACTGAAAAAACACAAAGAACTAATCCCTAAAACAAATAACTAATCCCTAAAAAGTCCATAGCACATCCAAATAAATAATCCAAAAAACATTTAAATATCCAAACATAAGAAGTCAATAACATGTCCAAACAAGTAATCCATAAAACATCTATCGGTAATAACCGGCATCACTACGCCGTCCAGGCTGCTAACGGGAGGGCGGCGGAAACGGGCGCATGTCTGGTTCAGCTTGGGGCAACTCTCCAAAAGCTACGGTCTCAATAGCATTGACATATTCTGTGGCATATGGACCTCTCAATTGACTAGCGTATGGACGGAAACTTCGGACAATCCCTTCCAAGTAAGCCATGCGCTGCGTCAAAAAAACATGATTATTTAAATATTAATAAATTAGTATAGGTAATAATGAACAACATATATGGTTCAATACGGTACCTGGACAAGTTCGACCTCACGGGGAACTGGCGGTGGATGAGCACGTTGATCTCTCATAAGATATGGATGAGACAGAGGCTGAAGCCATGGTACATAGTTTCTGTCCGCTGCATAAGGGAATATGGCCATCTCCCCCTCGGGCACCAAGGATTGATAACGGGATTCCCAACGGTCATCCTCGTCTCTGAAAGTGACTTTATATTTGGTTGGACCCAATCTCGTCTCTCTTTTTACAGTTTCTGGCATAATGACGTCCAACACTGGAATCTTTTGGTGGTAACCGAGTTGCCTGCAGCATCTGTCCGACATATACGGCTCCCTCACATCGAAGTAGGTGAGTACCCCACGATAACGAGAGAGCACAAGCTCGCCGGTGGAAAAGTTAAGGCCCTGGCCCCACGGCATCCACATAACCTGATCAATCTTGATCTCATCTAATTGACGTCGTATGGCAAGACATTCTTCATCATTGTTGTGTCGGTTCCGATCTGAATGGTACGGGGTCGGATCATCACCCAACGATCTGCTCAACCGACCTCTAAAGGTCGGAAAGTACCTCCAAATCCAAGTCTGTGAAATATATAAATATGTTATGTTATATGTGTGTACAAAACGTTACAATATATTTAAAGTGTATATAAGGTTAGATATACTCACGTGTAGGACGTACATGCACCCACTAATACCCGCAGCATCTCTGCGACTTGCACAACCCAACTGCCTGTACAAGTAGGCCAATGTACCCGCTGCCCATGCATAATGAGATGTCGTCGTATGGTCTAGTACCAGATGCAAGAGCTGTAGCTGGGTAGCGCCATCAGACTTGTCCAAAAACAACGTGTTTCCAAGCAACATAAACAAGTAAAGAGATGCGATCAAATGTGGGTCCGCTTCTTGTGCCACCAGGGCTGTCAACCTATCCCTCAAAAACACCGTGTTGATGCCACCGCCTGAGGTCTGCCTGTTCACCTCCCTAACTTCAACTCCTAGCATTTCCGCCATCCTTAGGCGTAAAGCTTCATCACTCAAAAGCCCTTTCTTAACCTTAGCGCCATTCAATGGAAGGTTTAGTATCTTTCAAACGTCGTGGAGGGTGATGGTAATCTCCCCCCAAGGAAAGTGGAAACTATTCGTTTCCGGGTGCCATCTTTCCACGAATGCAGAAATCAACGCTCTGTCCATTTCCCGGAACTTCCAATCCTTCAGATGACTCAAGCCGCTTTGGTTTACAAGCGTCACCCAATCCTGGTTTGAATGGTTGTCCGCTAAGGTTTTCAAGAAGTGTAACGCCTCGGACCGACCTTGCACCTTAAGGTTTTTTACCCACTGTTCACATTACAACAAAAATTAAGTTTTGAACATTATAAATAATATCATAAATTTTAAAATTATAGGTCGTTCTTACCTGTTGGTGATCCCATATGTAATGTGCCCTATGCGTATGAAAGTGGGTGAGTAAGGACGTGTCGCTTGGACCGCCACCATATCCGCCCACCGGATGGACCGGGGCCGCTAATCCAGGGTCCTCATAAGGCGGGACCTCATAATCATGGGCCGGGATATCGGGCTCCGGAGGAGCCGAGTAGCGCATGGGAGGGGGAGGGTTTGTGTACGACGCAGGAGCCGGGTTTGTGTACAACGTCATCAACGTAGACGGCTCTTCTGGTGGCGTAATATGGCTCGTACTACCATAATGGTGCGTCTCTTGTGGTGGCATATAGCTTGTACCACCATACTGCGTCTCTGGCGGTGGCATATAGCTCGTACTACAACCATACTGCGTCTCTTGGAATGGCATATAACTCGTACTACCGTAATTATACGCCTCTTGTGTTGGATATTGCAGGGGAAATTGGTAACCCCCGTATTGCCCATGAGCGGCTCCGTATTGCCCATGAGTGAATGATGGACCAGTTTGCCCATAACCCGTATTAGCAAATGTGGGCTGGGTACGGTCCACATAGAGGTCCGGAAATGTATCACCACTTCTATTCAGCAATCTTTCGATTGCTGAAATATCATCTGCATGCATTTTTTACAATATTTCTCTAAAATCCAATAACGTGCATAATGCTCATTTAAACACATAATTAATGTATCAAACTATTAATTCATCCGTAAATATAGTAACCATGCACATTAAGAAAAATTCATATTCACCCTCAACAACTACTTAATCGCTTATTTTTATAATACTCATAAATTAACTTACTAACATGTATGAACCTAATTTAAACTCATAATTAATGAAAAAAACTAATAATTACACCATAAATAAATTAACTATTCAAATTATGAAATTTTATAATTATTTTCTACAACTACTTAATCACTAATAATTATACATACATTAGTCTATAAATTATACATTGATTAATTAATTAATTATTTTTAGGGTGTAAATTAACATATAAATTTACTATCATGTAAACTACTTAATCGATCAAACTCTCGGTAATTAACCTATAAACTACTTAATACATAAAACTAATAGTTAATTCATAATATAAAAATAAATTTAATATTTTGCGTACCTAAACCCTCCAAGGGGGCAATGGGGGCGACGGGGGCGACGGGTTGGCTCGTCGTCGCTTCCGGAAGCGGGACTTCAACCTCCTCTCGAACTCTCGAGGTTGCCTCGCTCTCATTTAAGTTAATATTTCGTCGGGATTCATTCCGCCGTCTACTTGAAGATGACTTCGAGCCAAACAAATTCTAATAAAAAAATTAAGTCAGTTTTAACCTTAATAACTTAAAATAATTCAATTAAAATAAAAAATAATACATACCGATAGCGAAAAACTTCTCATTTTTTGAACCACTTGAATCGAATTAACGTAATTCGGACCACTTTCAATCGGATTTGGGGCAAAAATGGAGAGCTCGTTTGGAGCTGATAGATGAAAATGGAGAGGGAGTGAAGAGGATTTGGGAGGGATTACACTGGTAGAATGAGGGAGTGAAGAGGAGCTGCATACTCGGCTCTTAAAAGGCCTTCATACACCCACCCGCGTTATTCCAGTCAAACTGGGATTCTGCAATTGCAGAATCCCAGGCATGCAGAGCGGCAGCGGCCACCGTTGTCGCTGCCTCTGCATGCAGAGGCAGATTCCCGCGTGGGAATCTGCCTCGTTGTCCCTTAATTTAAAAAAAAAAAAAAAAAGGCATGCAGCGGCAGCGGCCACCGCTGCCGCTGCCTCTGCATGCAGAGGCAGATTCCCGCGGGAATCTGCCTCGTTGTCTTCTAATTAAAAAAAAAAAAATAGGCAAGCGGTAGGTTCTACCGCTGCTATTTACAGCGGTAGGGCCCACCGCTGTAAAAACCGGGGCGCCCTAAACCTCTGACCGGGGCGCCCCTCATTATCCTAATATTAATGCAATATTTATCAATAATATTTGAGCATTTTTAAAAATACAATTTGTTCACTTTTTTGTTTTTTCACTTTTTTATATTTTTGAGTATATTTAAAATATATTTCTAAAACATAGATCAAATCTATGTATATATATAAAAGACGCAAGAAATAAAGCCACCACTACGTTGCGCCACCTAGGATTTTCCTACGTGTCGTTCCCACCTTAAGCCACCTGGGATTTCGCCACATAAAATTTTTTGTTTTGGGAACTTATATATGTTGAAATTATTTTAGGATAATATAGAAATAGATAAATTAATCTAGAAAAGATCATAACTACATACTAAAGCGGATGTTAAAAAATTATTAAACGACACATGTCGCTTTTAGATTGGACCACACCACCCCTTTTGTTAAAAACAATCTGATTAGTTGAAATATAAAAAGGTATCTTTTTATTGGTTAAATAATAATTATAGATCCCACATATAATAAATTATTATTTATGTCCAAGTGAAATATTATATAAGATTTAGATTTGGCAATTTTTGGCAAAATAACCATTAAGTAAAAAATATCTAATTATACAAATCTATAATTTTCACAAGATTATAAAAAATATTCAAAAACGAATTATGATTAACAAAATTGATAAAAACTTTCCACATATAATAAAAAATTGTTTATGGCCATGTGAAATATTCTATAAGATTTAGATTTGGCAATTTTTGGCAAAATAACCATTAAGTAAAAAGGTGGGGAGCGCTCTGGTACAATACGTTTTATGGTGCAATGTGTGGTTACATATTGTGCGTTGGATTAACCCAAATCAAAGGTTAATATTAAAGGGTGAGAAGTAGAAAAATAGGGGGAATGTACAGGATGATTTTCACGTGTAATTTAAAAATGAAGGTTGCTTAAATTTAAGGGGAAAGAATAATAAATAGTTTGAAAAATTAAGATCAGAATCTTAGAAAATCTTATAAACCCACGATTTTTATATATATGGCAGTTGCATAATTTTAGGGATTGATAAGAATGATAGACAAATTAAATAATCGAATTTACAAATAAAAAAACTCTGCAGAATCATTGAATATCTATTAGTCGACGTTTCAAAAACTCAATATGATTGTTTGAATAATTATAGAATCGTATAATTTTATAGTCGATGTTTGAATAACTCGGTTTGAATGTTTGAAAAACTCAAACTCAATATGATTGTTTGAATCATTACAAAATCGTATAATATTTATATCTGATGTTTGAATAACTCAGTTTGAATGTTTGAATAACTCATTTTGATTGTTTGAATAATTATAGAATCATAAAATATTTATAATTGAGGTTTGAATAACTCAATATAATTGTTTGAATAATTGTAGGATAGAGCATGTTTTAACGTTTGCATTATTTAGTTTGAATAAGTATTCGTCTTACCATGAATAACTAAATAAAGGTAGTTGAAAAACAACATTGTTCATCCTGAATAACTAAACTTATTCAATGGTTTTCACTAGTTTTATTAGAATGTATTGACATAAATAATGTATACTATTGAATAACAATTACAATGCTTCTGAAAAACAATCTTTAACATTATGAAAAGATGTGATTATTTGTATTTTATGCTATGAATAATTATTACACTGCTTTTGAAATAACAAGTACAATGGTTATGAATTACAATTTTTTTTGGACCGAGGTCAAATACATCAACATTATCATCATTTGGAACATGTTCCCTGTTGCGAAGTCTTTTCAATAGGACCTTGGTACGCTTTGACTTTTCTCCAATGTCCAACTGTTGATCATTACCACCTGTTCCATTTGAAAACTCGGTTAAACACAAATGATATCAGTGTTGGAAAACCATACCATTTAAGGTGAAAAAGTATATTGTAAGACTTGAAAAACAATTACAAAACTGTCATACACATATCAGTGTTGCAAAACCATACTATCCATATTGAAAAACACTCGTTTCATATGCTTATCTAGTTAATCTTTACTATTGAAAAACCATAGTATTTATTGTGAATAATATTGATCATTATCTCCTGTCGGCCATACGAAAAACAAAATATGTATATACGAAAAATAAAATACGTATATATGAATAAAAAAGAATGAATATATGAAAAACATGCCACACGTTTCGGTGGAGTATATATGAAAAACAAAACAAACATATATGAAAAACAAGACACATCTCACCGAACATGTACGCACTATCAAACCTGTACGCATTGGTTTCGTGCTCAATCTTCGAAATTAAAGACCATTGACACCGAACATGGAACGAGTTCGAACCCGGAAAATCGATCTCAGAACCCTATTTCCAACCGCAATTTTCTTATCTTTACTCCTAACGATTGCCAAAGAAATTTGATAAATACAATATTCGGTGAGACGATATTGATGAAGAAAGATTGGCATGAACGAGAGAACGAATTCAATCCAAGTGTTTAGAACATCGATTTGTTTTAGATTAAAAACCTAACTTCGCATTTATGCAATTTGAACTAAAAATTGACAAAACATGGATGTGAAAGAGAAGAACGTCGATTTTTGTATAAACAAATACTCAAAACTTCAATTTCACTTACCAATTTGTTGAAAAATATCGCGATTTGTATTAGATTTACCCGGCGTTCTTCGTTTGCTCCTAAAGCATCATCGAGAAAGAGAGAAAGAGAGAAAGAGAATTAAACTGAATTATGAGGGAGAGATGGAGAGAATACACGTTTTTAGGAAAGAATAATCCCATTACCAAAAATCAAGGGATTTTACCTAAAATAAAAAATATTAATTGATTATAATTTTTAGTGAATGGATTCAGTGTAACACCCCCATCTAAGCTTTTTACACCCATTTTCTATTAAATCCTATCCATTCATTTATTCCAATCCGACAAATGTCCTTTAACCACACGCTTGCACTCTAAAAGATGCTTTCACTAGAGCATTATTCTAAGTAAGAAAAAATATCTAATTATACATATCTATAATTTTTCACAAGATTATAAAAAATATAAAAAAAAATATTTAAAAATATTTAAAAACGAATTATGATTAACAAAATTGATAAAAACTTTGCTTAAATCAAATTTCGTAATATATTTTTCAACGAATCTATTTCTTATTAAAAAAATTATAGTATGAATCTAAATTACTCTTAGAATTAAATAAATATTTACATTATCTTTGCTTTTAATTTGTTTATGGAAAATATTTTATTAATATAAAATTTTGATAAAAAAACATAGAAATATACATTATATCTTATAAGATTGACAATTAAATTATTAATTGATTTTGGACAAAAATTTAATTTTTTATTTTCTCATAAGATATTTACGATCAAATTTAAATTATATCATTTTGAAAAAATTAAATTTTTCCTTATAAAATTATTATAATAATTGTTTTCTAAATTATTAGATAAGAGCTAGGTAAAATTTTTAGATAAAGATAAATATTATAGTAAAAATAAATGTGCAATATTCTTTTCAATTATGTGTGACTCTCTAAAACCAATTTTCTAAGGAAAAAAATCCGTAATACAAAAATTTCTACTATTTAACTATTTATTTATTTATTTATTTATTTAGTTTACTTATATTTAATAAAACTCGTACAAGGTACGACCCTTACACTAGTTCTATCTAAAATAAAGATGTTATCTATTATATATTAGGAATTAGGATAGATCTAAAAGATTTTATCTAAAATTAAAATAAATTATAGAATATTAGATATTATATATTAAGATAGATATATTAATTTATTTTTTCCAATTATATTCTTATCTATTATATGAAAAAAATTTAAATTCGAATTTTATTTAAAATTAAATAAAATTATTTTATCTTTATTTTTTTTCTCTATTTATGTAAAAAGATTTATCTTAAATGAAATTTTGATAAAAAAATAGAACTTTCAATTTAGAAAATTACTTGCCTCAATTGACTTTCGATAAAAAAAAAATTTACATTATCTTTTCCTTAATTTTCTTTTTGAATTTTTTATGTTAATATAAATAATTTTCTTATCATTAAAAAATTCATTCCTTTTTATATATTTTTCATCGTTTATCATTAAGTATATTTTTAATCTTTATTCAAATTTTTTAAAGAATTGAATTTGACAAAAAAATTACAAGAATTTAGATTACTTTTACCTTTTTATTTTTTTGTAGGAGATTTTTAAAATTAAATGATTCTAATTCAAATAATTTTTATTTATATTTTTGCATAAATAAATTATTGTCATTAAGCCGTCAAAATTATAGTGGGCTCACCTTAATAATTTTGGTCCCGTTTCACCTGACACCAATTGTAATATGTTATATAATTTTGTTTTCTAATATATAAGTTTTTTATATTAAATTAAAATTATATTTATTTAAATAAGTTAAGTATTAAATTTATGTTGTCGTGCATGACACGACGAGTATAGCTTGTATAGTCAATACCTATAAAAAAGTAAACCTTAAATTATACTCGTATGTTTTAAAATTCCAAGTATATTTTCATACTCTAATATCAGATATTAGAAATAATTTAAAAAGTATACATCAAATTTCTTCAAAAACATATTATATATATTCATGAGAAGAGTAAAATAAACAAAAAAATTCAAAAAAGAGAGATTGAAATGGAAAAGAGGAGAGGGGAAAAGGAAAGGGAAATTCTTTTGATGTCTCTAAATTTTTTCTCTTTTGTTTTGGTGTCTAAAAAAACTTATTCGTCTTGGTACCCTTCAGGTTTTGGTTTTTCCTACTGATGCTCCTTTCCTGTTAATTAATTTCAAGCTTACCATTATGTTAATCACCCTTAAATTAGTAGGATTCAACTCTTAAAACACTTAAATTCATAACCAAACTACATCAATTTGAATTTTAAAATAATTATCTATTTTGAGGGGTTGTTTAAAAATTGTTTACAAATTCAAATTGAGATGGTTATGTTATGAATTTTGATGTTTTAATAGTCAAATCCTACTAATTTAAGGATGAGGAACACAATGTGAGCTTGAATTTAACTAATTTGAACCGAAAAGGGATGTCAACGGGAAAAGCCAAAACCTCAGTGTACCAAGGGGAATAAGTTTTTTTTCTTGAACACCAAAAGGAAAAGACAAAAATGAGTTGCACATAATGAGAAGATTCAAAGAGAATAAGTTTTTTTTCTCAATACTCTTATACCATTTTTTTTTTGGTCATCAAGCGGGCAGTGCCCGAAAAGAAAATTATATTGCTAATTAAATACTAGAACTCTCACCCATAAAAGGTGAAGAATCCTTATCTAACAAAGCTTTAGAGTCTGCAGGAATAATAAAAAGTTCAGCATACATAGTAGTTGAATTAAACGAATGTTTAGCAAGGCTATCAGCAACTTGATTTGCTGACCGTGGAATATGGTAGATTTGAGCCTCCCAATCCTCCAAAACCAGTAGCCTACGGCATCGTTGAATCAGATAGTAATCAGGATGGGTTGATAAAGTTGAATCATTGATAAAAGAACAAGCAGTGAGCGAGTCAGACTCAACGAGCAACTTCTCGAATCCCATCCTGTGAGCCATCAGAAGCCCATAATATATAGCCCAAATTTCAGCAGAAAGAACAGAACAACTACCTTGCTGAAACATGAACGCCTTAATAAGCTCACCATTATGGTTTCGAAGTAAACCTCCTCCACCAGCAGTACTAGTCAGCCCACGCACAGCTCCATCAATATTGAGCTTATACCAGCCTAGGCACGGACGTTTCCAGCAATTTATACCAGAAGCAGGGGTGGGTGGAATCAGTGGCTGCAGTTGCTGTAACTTCGACCTTGTGTTTGCGAAAATCGCCATTTGCTGAACAACAACAGTAGAGAGGGTCGATATTGAGTCGTGTCTTTCAAACACCATTTTATTGCGTGTTTTCCACGAGTACCATATCATAGTGGCAAACATAGAGTTCCAGTCCTCATCGCTGGTAAGATTATGATCAATCCAACCCACAACATCAGTATCTTGAAAGAACGTAGGCGGTAACATGTTCCCAGTTAGAGCAAGCCAAGCTGAGTGAATTTGGAAGCAATCACGAAGCATATGAAGAAGCGTCTCCTCCTGCCCGCATCGAGAACAATTGGGATCGCTACTTAGGTGCCTACGAACCCTGTTGGCATTGCAAAGCACTGCATTATGTGCGACAAGAAATAAGAATTGTTTGACTCGTTGCTGGACTTTGAGTCGCCAAATCTTTTTCCAAAACGGGCTATGTTGTATGGTGTTATTAGGCTGTTGAAGCTGAACCACTGAGCTGGTTTTGAAGACTCCTGAGGCTGATGGACCCCAAAAATACTTATCAAAAGCCTCGTCACTGTTGTCTACCATCACAGACGCCATTTTGCTTTTAATTTCAGCAGGAATTATGTCTCCAATCAGATTCCAATTCCAACCAACACCAGTCCACATTTCATTAACCGTGGCTCCTTCAAGTTCCGGGTCCAAATCAGTGTCTATCAAATCCACTAAAGGTCTGGAATCAATCCAGTTATGTGACCAAAATAATGTTGATTTTCCATTTCCTATAGTGGATCGGATACCTTTTGAAAGTACTTGAGCCCCTTCAACCATTCCTTTCCAAGTACGGGAGGACCTCGACCAACGATGGAACATATCCACATCAGCACGGCCATGACAGTATTTTCCCCGTATTACTCTAGACCACAAGGAAGACGGTTCAGTGAGCGCTCTCCAACTCAGCTTTGCAAGGAGAGCCGTATTGGTTTGACGCATCTGCCGCAAGCCAAGACCACCTTCACCAGTCGGTTTTGTTAAGGTATCCCAAGATAACAGATGAATACGACGGCGTTCTGAAGTCGAGCCCCAGATAAAACCTCGGATTGATTTGTCAATATTGTCACAGAGTGAATGAGGAAGTCTTGTCGACTGCATCACATACACCGGAAGGCTGCTCAACACAGACTTGGCTAACGTGACTCTTCCGGCAAGGGATATGGTCTTAGATTGCCAACCACGAAGCCTTGTTGTAACTTTCTCAAGAAGGTACTGGTATCTCTCTTGCGTCATTTTTCCACAAGAAGTTGGCACTCCTAAATAATTTCCAAAATCATCAGTGATCGGAATTTCGGCCAAGGCACTTATCAGAGATTTCGTATCATCTAACACTGAGTTAGAAAACAAGATGCTACTTTTGCCGTAGTTAACTTGCTCTCCTGAAATTTCACAAAATTGGTCGAGACATGCTTTGATCGTCATCGCTTGGGTTGGAGAAGCATTAACAAACAAGATCAGGTCATCGGCGAAGAATAAGTGAGACAATCGGACATTTCCCACTTCAATCGGTGTCCATGAACCAGCATCAACAACATTCTGGATAATGTGAGACAATTTTTCCATGCATAACACAAAAAGATACGGCGATAAAGGATCACCTTGCCGAATTCCTCTAGTAGGCTTAAATTCACCCGCTATACCGCCATTCCACAGAACTTTTGTCTTCCCTTGTGTTTGAGTTAACATAATAACATTAACAAGGTGAGGGGGAAGACCGGACTGTAAGAGAACCTCCTTAAGGAAGCTCCAACGGATTCGGTCGTAAGCTTTAGCAAGGTCGATTTTCCATATCATCCAGCGATTAGATCGAAGGGAGTTCATGGAATGGAGCACCTCTTGCACTATAACCACATTATCAATTATCTGTCGGCCCGGAACAAAACTGGCCTGTGAAGGAGAAACAATTTCTGGGAGCAAAGGCTTGAGCCGGTTGACAATGACTTTTGTAGCCAACTTGAAACTCACATTCAATAAAGAGATTGGGCGAAAATGAGCAGCAGAAGTTGGGTTGTCAATTTTTGCTAGCAAAAACATCAGAGCATCTCCCATACCATCAGCAAAAACGCCCTTGTTCAGTAAGCTTAGGACAGAATCCACCACTTGATTGCGAATTTGAGACCAGTTCTGTTGATAGAAAGCTGCTGGATAACCGTCTGGCCCCGGAGCTTTGTGGGGGCACATCATTCGTAACGCTTGCCACACCTCAGCCGTAGTAAAGTCTTTAGAAAGGATAGACAAATGAGCATCTTGTAAAGGAGGGAAACCACTAATTCCCGAAATATCATGATGTGTAGTCGAATCAGCTTCAGTATATAGTGATTCAAAAAAGGAACACACAAGTTGCTTAATTGCCTGAGCATCAGAAATCCAATCTCCGACATCATTTTGCAAAGTTCCAATCTTGTTTGCACGTCTTCAGATGATGGTAGACAAGTGATAGAATCTGGTATTACGATCCCCATCAATGAGAAAATTTGCTCTGGATTTTTGAAACCATAGGAGTTGTTCCTGCTGCAAAATTTTTTCAAGCTCAATTTTTAACTCTCGTTCCAGGTTGATGAGGAAAGGATTAGGCCTATGTGACAGCCGCTTGTGCAAACCTTCCAAACGAGCCCAAAGAAGACGCTTTTTCTGAAAAATGTTGCCGAAAACATCTTTATTCCATTTCTGAAGACGAGGGCGGAGATTATCCAGAGAGGCCGGCAAACTGAGATCTGTACGCCAGGCTACTGACATGAAGTCATAGAAATTTTCATGAGTCATCCAAGCTGATAAGAACCTGAACGGTTTCGGATCACTAACAATATTTCCCGGTTCCAATTTTAGCAGCAAAGGAGAATGGTCAGAATGTGGTGCCGAAAGATGATGAACTTCAGCCTCAGGAAACCGGATTCTCCAATCTTCGGAACATAACGCTCTATCGAGACGGGCTGCTTTAAAAGTGTTAATAGTACGACCGGTATGCCAGGTGTGAATAGGACCACTGAATCCTAAATCAATTAACCCAAGCTCATCAACTTTCTCACAGAACAAATGAGACGCCGAATTTGAAGCTTCCGACGAGTAGGTTCTTTCATGAGCGGACATAGTCGCATTGAAATCACCAGCCACAACCCACGGCAAGTTATTAGCTACAGCGAAGATTTCCAGGCTATCCCAGAGGTGATTGCGGTCTTCAGAAATTGGAGAAGCATAGACAGTAGAGAGCACCCACGGTTCTTCTCCCCGCCTTACAACTTCCACCGTGATGTGTTGTGGATCTAGTAACAAAGGATTTACTAGAACCTCAGCGGTCCGCCAAAGAAGCCATAGACCCCCAGCGAAACCTTGTGATTCTACTCTCAATAAACCATCAAAACCAATACTATCACAAATCTCATCCGCCCGGGCACCACTAATCTTTGGTTCAACTAAAGCAAGCACCGAAGGATTGTGAAGCCGGATAAGAGTTCTAATGGAAATTATGAAGTTCGCGCCCCCTGCGCCACGGACATTCCAGACAAGAATACTTAACTGATTCATATTAACTATAGAGAGAATACGGTCTCAAGTCATCGGGAAGGTAGTTGGAGACCTCGTACATGCATGAGCATTTATTGCATCATCTAACCGATGCAGAGCATCAGATAGACGGGGAGGCATCATTACCCGGCAAAGAACCGGTCTTGTCTCCGTTAACAGAGCTTGGAAATCCACTATCATCTTTGTTGCTATTGGTGGAAGAAAAGCCATGCAAGGGCCTGTCCGGAGGGGCGACACCAGCATACTTCGCCTCTTGAATACTGGGTACAAGATTGGAGTTAACTGTTGCATTGGTTTTGTCTGCGTTTTGCGATTGATCAGCACGCAGAGCAGGCTGTTCTTGTTTTTTACCAAGGGTGTTCTGAGGCTGCTGTGGGTTTTGTCTTTTTTTAAACTGTTCTGCCATCTCGGATATTAAATATGATTTTTTAACATCCGCCACCTTAGACACGATCGTTGTAACTGTTGAAGTTTTTCCCCTAGATCTTCTATTTAAGGATAAGACATTATCTTTGGCCTCTTTTTTATCTTTCTTCTTGTTAACCATATCCTTCTGAGAAGATTTAGCTTGATTCTCTCCATTTGAATTTCCTCCAGGTATCTTTTGGGATGAACCCAAATCTTTGGAGTTTCCTTCTTCTATTTGCTTAGACGGCCCTGATTCCGGATTTTGTGCTACTGGAGCGTCCAAACTTTCCTTGTTTTTCGCCTGTGAATTCTGAGCTGAATTCGTCATTGACCCACCTTTCTCCTCCACCGTCGGCTCTTCACACGTCTCCGGAATTTCTTCTACAACAGCCAGTGCAGAAAAACGCGAACCTGCATTTGAGTTAGGCTCTTGGCTTGTTCCGGGATATGGTGTAGCACGATGGAACTGAGGAGATTTGGTTTCCCCTGTTTGAAAGGTTTTCTTTTGTCTTCTAGCGGGCTTGATTGGCTTCATCCAGGGGCCATACTTTTCCTCCAGCTTGAAAGAAGATGTTTGCGTGTCCGGGGATTTGGTTTTAGTGTTGACTTCCTCCACATGGCCAAGGATCGAAGTTTGGTTGCCACCTCCTTATAATCAGGTAGTTATACCCTAATGAGAAGATTGAGATGCACATGAGATTCAAAGAGAGGATATTGAAAGGGAAATTAGAAGGGGGGGGGGGGGGGGGGGGGGGGGGGAAGGGGGGGAGAGAATTAGGCAACTATAATTCATCAAAGTCTCACATGACTTAAAGACCGACTCACAAAAAATATTAAGCTCACTCAAAAATGAGTTGCAAAGTTTAGATGTATCGAGAGAGTAATTAACCTTACTATTCTCATATTCATAAACCTGGCCGCTAATGATTATGAAACTTAATGGGTATGACTACATGCTTTTAAATGAATTATGAATATTTTGTGACTAGTAAAATTGCGATCTGATGCAAATATAGTTATACTATTCAGAGTATCTATAACTATATATTAAAGATGTTCTTTTTAAGCCACCAGAATGATTCTGGTCACACCTCAAATTTAAAAAATTAATTTTATTTCTATTATTATAACTTGTTTCTATTAAATTTTTTTTAACTATTTAAATTTATCTCTAACATCAAACAAATATCTATTCAATATAACAATATCTTTTAAAAACTTCCTTATACAAGTATTTAAAATTAAATATAAGATATTTCAAAATAAATATAAATCTTTTATTATAAATCTTTTGACGAATTTATTTATAGATATATAGTGATTTTTTTTTATAAAAAAATTAATGATAAATATTTATAATGTTTAAAATTAATAAAAATAGATAATAAAATATTTAATAAATATATTGAAATATTTGATAATCACTAAATTTACGTACATGAAAAATAATAAAATACGAAGAATATAATATTTGATTAAAAAGTATACATTCTACGAGTAATAAATTACTTATATTAAAATTTATATTATATTTTAATTTATTAATATCTTATTTATAATGTCTATAAAATATCGAATCGTACTCATACATGATACGACGGGTAAAACTAGTTAGTATAAAATGCATCTTTTTTTGTGGGTGGCGTGTGAATTCGGGTAATTCCTATTTACCTCAAGATTTGTGCATTGTGAAGGGAACACTCGGGAATAAATTTGTTAAGAAATCGACAGATTACAGGTTCCAAAGAGTACCTTTTTGACTCAACAAAAAACTTTAGCTCACATATTAAATTTCAACCAACCCTTTTTTTGTGAGGGCACAACACATTTAACAAAGCTGATAGTACACATTACATAAAATAAGATGCTTTAATAATACCAGCACTTTCTTTTCCACGCCATTTGCGGCACCATATCAGCAAATCCTTCTCCTCCTTTCCCCATAATTACTAGTACTCCCACTATACTTTTACTAACTACATCTTTTTAACCCAGCAAAGCCTCCTATAGTCTAATCTTTGAGATTTCTATCGGGGCTGCTTTCAACTTAAAAACTCAAAAACCCTAAAAACCCATCACACATTACACTTGGGATTAAAAAAAACAAGGATAATGGGACTCAATAACGACCTCAAAGTTGGAGGATTTTCGTTAATGGGCCCCCAGCAGGACGTTAATCAGATCTGGCCGAAGGAATGAGCGAGATAAGCGAGTGCACCCACAAGAGGGGCATTGAAGTACGTGGCAGGCTCCGATTGGGCGTAATCGGACCTAACATCCCCGAACCGGTCATTCTGATCCGGCCCGCCAACGATAGCGCCCACCAGGATGTTTGGATTGGGTGTTTGCGAGTTCATGTAGGAGAACCCCGCGGAGCACTGGATCTTCTGCGGGTGCACCCTAACGGACGGTAGAGACGCTCCCCTGTGGTGGACCTTCTGTGGGAACCGTGGCCCGTACCCCACCATGTACGACATCCTCAATGGGTTGGTACCCAGAATGTAATCCACCTATAGTGAGTAGTAGTGAATGCAAGTTTAGATTCGGAAAGGGCATAAATTGAAACTTGACAAACTTTGTGGGTGGTTTAGGGTAATTTTGTATACCTGTTTCTTGGCAATGTTTCTGAGGGTCTTGGCAGAAATGGTAGTCCCGGCGCAGTTGATAGTCGTGCGTGAGTGCTTGAGGTACTTGGCGTAGGTTAACAGAAGGAATGAGGTGGAAGTCACATATTGCATGTTTGCATCATCCATCTTGAACAATAATCCCCCTGTTTAGTTAATTTAATTGACTCAATTAGTAACATTTCTCAAAACAAACATATAAACAAGTTAGAAGAGTTTTGTTATAAATGAACACACCAGGTGTATACTGGGCTTGGGAGAAAGGGGCCCCAGGAATTAGAGAACAAATGTAGTTGTCAGAATGGATCTTGAAATCCTGCACTTCTTGAATTCCTTGTACAAAGAATGACTGCCAAAAACAACAATGAAAAATGTTAAGTTTCAATTTAGTTCCTTTTTTGTAAAAAGAGAAAAAAAAACCAAGAATTGATGGAGAAACAAACCTTGGAGAGAAGGATTCTAGCACCAGCATGTTTGTTATCCCACCCAAAAGTGTAATCAGCCTCATCAGCACCCAACACATTCCCATTTCTATGAATGTAGTTTAGGTACATTGGGTTTCTAGTGGCCCTGTGAAGCCAAGCAGCTCCCCACAACAGCTCATCCTTTCAAATTCAACAAATTCACCAAATCAGAAAAAAATCATTTCAAATCCGGTTCACCCCGGTTTTCCTAGAAAATTAAAGTTGCAGTTACCTCATATCCAGAGAATGAGCAGTAGAAGGGGCAAACAATAGGTTTCAGTTTCCCCTCACTGTAAGTCCCTCTGTAGTTATCAGCAAACTCAAACACCTACAAAAACCCACCAAAATTGTTCTTCAGTAAATTAATAATCAAAACCCGGTTTGGCAAAGACTTTTAATTAAAATTAGGAAATTACCCTAATGGCCCTGTCGAGGAGGATGTTAGAGTAAGATCTGTCACTCTTTCTAAAGATAATAGAAGCAGCAGCAAGAGCAGCAGCAGTTTCAGCAGCCACTTCAGTACCAGGGTTACTTTCGTCAATCTTGTAAACATGTCTTGGGGTGTCCATGTCCTCTGGCCTCTCCCAACAAGCGTGGTCACTATTCCCCTCTCCAACCTGCCCCAAAATTCCCCTAAAAATTACCAAAATGCCCTCCCAAAAAAAAGCCACAACAATTTCTTCTCCAAAAAATCACTTACCTGAACATAGATTGTGTTTGGATGAACAGTGGCTTTGAGAAGGTAATCAGTAGCCCAACGAATCGCTTGCTTTGCGTTCTGAAGCTCACTCCTCATCATCCCACCGAACTCAATCACACTCCACGACAACATTGTGGTGGTGAACGCCATCGGAAACCCAAATTTCACGTTGTCGCCGGCGTCGTAGTACCCACCCACCAAATCAACCTGCATTTTGAGCCCAAAATTAACTCACATTTCCCCCAAATAGAGAACAAGACTAAATTTTTAGGGTTTGGGGACTCTTACATGGACTTCGGCGCCGTCGGAGAGGCCGGAATCTTTCCTCCACGTCATCCTCTGGTTCGGTGGGAGTTTACCGGACCTCTGTCCTTCGAAGTAGAGGATGGATTTTGTGAGGGCATCTCTGTAATTGTGGGTAGCGAAACGTGGGTGCCTGTGAATTGGGTGGTATCTGTAAAGACTTTGGTCACCGTAAAAAGGGTATTCGTCGGAGAGGGAGAAGAGAGAGGGAATGGTGGCGGAAATGGTGAGGGCAAAGAGGAAGAAGACAATAGAGGAAGCCATTGTTGAGGAGAAGACTACAAAAAACTAGAAACAAGCAGTCTTCTTTTTTCAAACCTTCAAGTCTGTTGTTCACACAGTCTCTAGAGCCCCTTTTCTACTCTCCTTTGGAGTTGAAGTGGAGAAGTGCAAAGAGAGGAAGAAGGGGGTAAACAGAGAGGTTGTGTGTTTGGGTATTTATAATCTGGTGGGTTTTGTTTGGGCGGGTATGGGTAATTATCCTGTTTTGACACTTGGGTCATGAACTCATGATTAAGCCCACTTCTCTCATTTGGGGTGAGAGTGTGCTCTCTTTTTCCTTTAGGAAAAGTACTTATATTTGTATCATTCTAGTTTTTTTTTTTTTTTGCTCATTTAATTATATGAATGTTGTTTTAAGAGAGTATACTTTGATATTCAGAAATTTTTAATGGCGCAATCTATTATAACATTAATGAAGAAACTTAAAACAAACTAAAAAAACGGTTTGTAACAACATCACAAGTATGACACACATTTACATGATGTATTGTATTTAGACCTGTCAATCGGATCGGGTTGGGCGGGTACGGGTTCAGTCATTTCGGGTTTGGGTTAAACCGGTTTCCGGGTCGTTATGGGTCACAGGTCAATCGGGTCGGATTGTAGCGGGTTTTCGGTCGGGTCGGGTTGACCAGCGGGTCTAAAGTATCATTTTTTCTTATGATTATTAAAATACGAATTAATAAAATAATAATATTTAATTATGATATATTATTTTCATTTATTTTAATAATAAAATATATTATAAGTATCAAAATAAATTTAAAAAATTCTATAAATATGCTAAATCGGTCAACCCAAGAGGTTTCGGGTTTCAACCCAACGGGTTCGGGTTTCAACCCAACGGGTTCAGGTTGTATCGGGTTCGGTTTATTTCGGGTTTCGGGTTCAAATTTTCGGGTCTTGACCCTAAATTTATCGGGCGGGTCGGGTCGGGTTAGCGAGTTAGGTCAGTATTTGACAGGTCTAATTGTATTGTATGCATGGCATAGTGAATAGAGTGTGCTTGAGATTAGGATTTAAATTTTGATTATGATTTTTAATATTCCACGAAAAGGAAATGTAATATACTTATTACGGTTTTAGACATAAGTTAATAATATTTTTTTAAACTAAAACTCTTCAAAAAAATCATATCATCAAAATTTAATAACATTTATTAAATATTTTATCCATTAATTAAGCATTGTCATTTTAGGGTTAAATTGGTGTTTGAAAATAATCATCGTTTTTCATATTTTTTTCAAGTCTGACCTTCCAAGTTCCAACAATTTAAATAAATGAAGGCCATTCTTCAAAGATTTCGAGATTTTTTTTATATTTTATATACTAATCTATCTATAACTATTATTAAAATTATCCCCTTTCGAACCACCAGAACGATTCTGGCCCCACCTCATATTTACAAAATTAATTTTTAGTTCTAATATTTTAATGTTTTCCTATTATATTCTTCTTTAACTATTTAAATCTATCTTTAACATCAAACAAATATCTATTTAGTAGAACAATATCTTTCGAAAACTTCCTTATACAAATATTTAAAATTAAAGATAAAAAATTTAAAATATTTTTAAATAAATATAAATATCTTTTAACTTTTAGCATGATGTCTTTTCACGAAATTATTTATAGATATATTTTTATTTTATAATAAAAAATTAATGATAAATACTTATAATGTTTATAAATAAAAAAAACAGGTAATATCTATAACTATATATTAAAGTTGTAACTTTTCGAGTCACTATATATTTAAAAAATTAATTTAATATTTAATAGACATTGAAATATTTGATAAACTCTAAATTTACGTACATGAAAAGTAATAACATATGAAGAATATAATATTTGATTAAAAAATTATATACATTCTAAGAATAATAAATTACTTATATTAAATTTTATATTAAATTTTTATTTATTTATTAATATCCTATTTATAATGTTTATAAAATATCGAATCGTATTCGTACATGCTACGACGGGTAAAACTAGTTAAATTAAAAGGGATAGTTATGTAATTTTAAAGAATTTTTTATATGTTTTAAAATTTCTAAAATGACAATGAATACGAAATAGAGGGAGTAGAATTTTACAAATTCATCCAAATTTTAATATTCTTAACCTATGTCCTTTGAAGTATAAATTAGAAAAAAAAAAGTTAGAAAAATCATAATATTATTAAAGACCGGTGGGCCAACAATCTAGGGGTAGTGCGTGTAACGGGCTTAGCATACAAACCCAATAAGGTTTCAACCCAAAACCATATGGATGTGGGACAACTCTCAACACGCCCAAGCTGCTGTGATACCAGATATTAAAGTTCGGTGGGCCAACAATCTGGGGGTCGTGCGTGTAACGGGCCTAGCATACAAACCCAATGAGGTTTCAACTTTCAACCCAAAACCATATGGCAATGGGTGGAGTAGTTCATTAGGTTATATATTAGGCTATATAATTCTCAATTTCAGATATGGGACAACTCTCAACAGATATGAGGTAGCACTAGCTAAGTTAGGTAAAAGTAATGAACTTATTCTTTAGTCCAATGTGTTAGCCTAGTAGGGAAAAGGCTCAACGAGTTCATATAAAGTGGGGACAATTTGTTCGTGGAAAATTTGTGCTTTGTTTGTGTGTTCCTAGTTTTTTTTGCATCCTTCACAATGTGTATATAAGTGTTTTTAACTTGAAATGAATATAGGAGTATTGTTCATGGTGGAGCAATCAACTTCATACCCTGTCTGGAAAACGGCCCCGCTATTATTGCTACTTACTGCAATTGCATGTGTTGACCAGTGTCGTATGGAATAAGTTCAGTGTGAAACGAACTACGTATTCGTCAACAACGAAGAAAAGCAAAGAAAGAAACCACACATTTTCTGATTGGGGATGGAGCTGGTAAGTTTCTGGTCACACTAACTAGTCAAATGGAAATGCAAGAAAACCACACAATGTACGATCGAGATACTTTTTTCAATATCATGGAAATGCAATTTAGCAAAATTACAAACTCCGTATAATTTTTTTTTTAAATATACACATAGAATAGTGGAATTTTATCACCAAGCATTACTTTATAATCATTCCTTGAGTACGTTGTACACAAAACTAAAGAGACTCATCAAGTCTTACTTTGTACAGTTGTATACTTCCTTTTTTTTTTCCCTTTAATTTTTTTTTCACACGTAGAAAGTGATACGGGAGGCTGGCCCATAATCAACGAATTTGAAGAAAATAAATTTACATTTTTTAAAGGATAAAGAATTCCCACGTCGGATAAATATAATAAATATTCACGTACTACATTATATATTAGTATTTATTATATATGTGAGTAAAATCTAATTGTTCTTTGTTTTTATTTATAAGATTATAATGTGAATAAATAGAGTATATAAGTTAACACTTTTAATAAACATAAAAATATAGAATTTTCATATATATAATATTTGCACGGGACTCCTCATTTCGATTGGACGGCCCTAGTTGGAGCAAATGTATTATGAAATTTTAGGCAATTCAACATACTATAAGAGACCGGATACAAACGCTTCCGCATATTTGAGTTGTCACATGCAAATTTAGACTTCCTCTTATGATTTAGGAGTTAGGAGTTAGGACAAAACGTATAAATGCCCCCAAAATAATGCTATTTTGTTATTACTAGGGAACGGTCATATTAATCGATGCTTATACAAAACCAGCATTTGTATACAACAAATAGAATCCCTGCTTGAAAGAGACTCTTCTGGATCTAGCTATTCCCTCATGTAAAAATTTAAGTTGGAGCTTACTATATCCACGCAGGCTTACTTACTGGCTTAGCGTAACACTGCATTCTTGCGATTTCACGTGTTTGGACTTTTACACAAGGACGAATGATACATGCTGACATGAATCATGATGGTGCCGGCAATGCTTCAAAATACCTAATCTAAAAGGATATATATGCAAGGCCGCTTAAAGAAATCTTACAGGATTATGTATAGATTCAAGCCTACATCTAAAAATTTCATTCAAAACTCCAACTAATTAATCGGGTCCAATTAAGGCATGTCTGTAAGAAAATACATACATGAATAATTTTAACATATGAAATGTGTGTGCACAATTAATTACATGGGTTGTTTGAGGGTAAAGTTGGAAAATTTTAGATAAAATACTTAAAAAGACAAGTACAATTAAATAACTAGTTAATTGCTAGAAAGACAAATAGACTTGTACGGAGAGCGTAATTGACAATGGAAAGATAAGTACATCGATCTTCTATTTTAGGCATTAGTTAATTAGTCTCAACTATCAATGTGAGACTGTTTATTTCAATATATCTACTTTTTCGACGAACCTTGTGGTTCACTTGCTTGCTAAAATTCTGGACCGGGTTCAGGGCTAACATTCCAAGTTTCCCGCCATCTGGGAAGTGGAGTGGGAAAATAGAAAAGTTAAGAGGACAAAATGCACAGAAACAATGTCGGATAAAGGCGCATCCCGTATAATGACTCTTCATTTTATTTTATTTTTTTGTCCATTTTCTCGAGGTTAGAATATTGACTCGATTAGTACACTGAATCACCATAGATAAAGGAAACTTTTAAGTATATTTTTCACATATATGTTGTCCATTTTAATATTCATTACGATGTATATCAACCAATAATTGAAAAACTATCATGTATATTCTCTTACGAGTGTAAGTTGCAGACTTTTGTACATGTAACTTACGATATTGACACGGTTTACTATCATTTGAAGCTTGTAGTGTGGAGCTATTTCCACAAAATGATAGATTTCACTTGCCTAACCAAGTTATAATAACCTTCTACCAACAAAAAAAGTAAGTTATATTAACCGTAAATTTTCATTATATTATTGTGACTTTCTTTTACTATGTGAATTATTATATTTTTTTATCAATTTTTTCAAGTGAAATTGGGAGGATCCTTTTTTCTAGGTCTTGCAAGTGTTACATATTCGATAAGAAGCAGAGGAGTTCAGAAATGATGATCAATAAATTTATAGGTTGTTTTATAGTAAAAAGTCATATAACATTAATAATTTCTATGAATCAATCTGATAAACAAAAAAAAGAGCCTACTATGAATCCACATTCCTCCCCTTACTATTTTGTCAAAGTCGGCGAGAGAGGGGTGTCCATCTCATAAGGTTCCATCATAAAACCAATAATTAAATATACTAGACTTTATTTATTTTGAAATTCCGATGTGGAATATATACTTTTCACGTATATACATATAAATTTTTTCTAACTTCAGCTCTTAAATCTTAATTAGGACATTGGTTATTAAGGATGTTTTTAAATTTTATTGATAGTTTTTAAAATCTGATGGGGTGATCTAACGTGGAGGCCAAGGGTGGGATTTCATAAAATTATTTGACAATAGGAGGGTATATAACTCAAAAGACTATATATAGGGATGTCAATTACCCACGGGTAGAGCTGTCAAACGGGTCGGTCAGGTCGGGTTTAGGTCCGGTTATTTCGGGTTCGGGTTGAGCCGGGTTCGGGTTATAACGGGTCACCGGTCAAATAGGGTCGGGTTATTGCGAGTTTTCGGGCGGGTCGAGTCGACCGAACAGGTCAAGAAAATCAAATTTCTTACAATTATTAAAATAATTTATTATTTAAAAATAATATTTAATAATAATCTATTATTTTTATATAGTTTAATAATAAAATATATTATAATTTTTAAAATATATTATATATATTCTATAAACATAAAACTCGGGATAACCCAACGGGTTTCGGGTCTATCGGGTTCTGTTTATTTTGGGTTTCAGGTTCAAATTTTCGGGCGGTTCGGGTCGGTCAGCTTTTGTCAGCTCTACCCACGGTCCACGGATGATCGACCCACCCGTTTCACCAAACCGAAATAAATAGGCAGAAACCCAAACAAAGCGGATGACAGGCGGTTCGGTTGACGGACGAAATGGATTATGGGTCGGATACGGGCAAGAGTTTATCACCCATTTCACCCGACCCATCACTCATCCCTTCACCCATTTCACCCAAACCACCCATTAAAGTCCTTAATTTTCAATATGTGTGTGGGCTTGCTAATCTTTTTAACCACCCTTACAATTTTACAATCGGAGCCTCCGATAACTAAGCCTATTTGTCTGCCGATGTCTCACACTTACCAGAGATCTAACCCTAGAATTACTACCTCTCCTCAGACCTCTCTCTACTCAGTCCTCTCAGCCACTCCTTTGAAATCACCAATCTCCACTCTCCTACACTATTGCCCATTTTCCATGACTGTTGGGTGTCCACTTTAGGTGGAGCTGTCACCGCTCACCACCATCGTTGTCGTTCACCGACCTTTTTAGTGTTTGTTGGGTTACCGCCTGCGATAGACTCCGATCTCCAACTACGTAGTTGATCTTCAATGTCGTCGGTGACCCGCTCTCCTCTACTCTTGTCACCCGAAGTAGAAAATGGGAAAATTACATTGGTTTTATGGGTGAACGGGTCACCCAAATAATTTGTGGGTGACGGGTGGTTTGGGTGACGGGTATAACATTTCACGAGTGACGGGGGGTCCGGTGGGGCATGTTTGTAAGGAAGAGTTTCAAACCTCCTGCTACACCTTGCACACTTCATCACGGTAAAGAGTAGAGCTGTTTCTATTTGAACATGCTCACTACATATTTGACAGAAGGTCCAAGCCGTACCTTCTGATCTCCCTTCACTATAAGGAGCCCTATTTTCTGATCTCCCTTCACCAAAAGAGGCTAATGTGAACATTATGTTTTCACGTTGTAAGAAGAGAGTCTCACCAACACATTGTTTCTAGGGCTGTAAGCGAACCGAGTCGTTCACGAGAAATTCGGTGTTCGGCTCGGTTAAAGTCTGTTCGTGATCAGTTCGATTTATAATGAACCGAACACGAGCAAGCTCGAAAGATAAATGAACCGAGGTTGAGCACAAGAGAATTTGACTCGTTTGTTCGTGAACAAGCTCGATTATATGTTCATGACCAAGCTCGATTACATATTTGTGAACATGTTCGATTTTATGTTCATGAACATATTCGATTATATGTTCACAAACAAATTTAATTATATATAAAATACAAATATACAATAACATATATACAATATCTATTCTGTTTTTTTTATTTAAAGAATACAATAGTCTATAAGTGGCTTGGCTATAACCCATAACCCATTAGTCAGCCCATAAACCAGTAGCCCAATTCCAATATTCAATTGAATGAATGAATGATAACCCTAAAATTCCATTCCTTCTAACCTCTCTTCGATTTGAGATCTCTTCCCCCGTTGCCCGCCGCTCTCTCTCACACCCTAAAATTTCACTCTCTCTGATCTCTTGCCCGCCTCCAACCTCTTGCCCCGTTGCCCGCCGACCATATATACGCTGGTGCTTCCAGTGTGCTCACCTAGTGGAATCTTGCTGATTTCTCTCTCTGAGATTCCGGTGTGCCCATAAACTAGGTTTAATTTATTTATTTTTAGATTCTGGTGTGCTCTTATAGAATTTTACAAAATTTTCATTTGTCTGCAGAATTGTTGATCCAGCCGGCCTCCAAGCTCATCTCTTCCAGCGCTCATATCCTTATTCTGCAAGCGTATTTTCCCTCCTACTCGTCAACCCTCTCCAGGTTCAGAAATGTTGATAAAATTTTCTCTGTAATTCTTCCTTTCAAGTTGTTATTTTGTTTGTAATGCATGTTTTGTGTACTTGAGTGTTGGCGCTTAAGGGCTATACAATTCTTGACTTGAGTTGGATTTGTGATTCTTCCTAGTGTTCAATTTCATAGCAAAACAACTTTATTATTCACTTGAGTTGAGCAGAATTTGTGAGAAATGGCTCTATTTCATAGAGTTGACGAGGAAGAATCACAATGAACCTACTCAAATTTCAATAAACTTGCTCTATTTCATAAATCGGCTCTATTATTGACTTGAGTCGACCATAAGAATCACAATAAACCTGGTCAAATTTCGGCTCTATTATTTGTAATTCTTCCTTTCAATTTGTTATTTTGTAATTCTTCCTCGTGTTGTTAATATGTAATTATTCCTGGTGTTCGGACAGACAAATGACTTCTACTATTTTGTTTGTAATGCATCTTCAGTAATTCGTCCTTCCAAGATGTCAATTCTTCCGTTTATCTGTAATTCTTACTTATTGTTTCCTAAATGATTATGAAAATGTTGTTCATATATAAAATGTTTGATTATATGTGTTAATTCTTTTGTAGGATGTGAGGAAAGAAGAAATTACAAGACTTGAATATCATCTTTGCTGGCATGAAGATTTGTAATACATTTGTTGGGGTTTGCTATTTGTAGGAGCAAATAAATTTCTTTTTGTGTTTTGTTTTACAAGACATTTTACAAGACATGATTTATTTGGTCTTGAGAATGAAATGTGAGCAGATTTCATTTGAGCATGTTTATATTTTAATTTGAGCAGGTACATGTTTGATTTATTCGTGAACAAACTAAATGAGCTGTGTATTAGCTCATTTAGTTTGCTCGTAAACAAGATAAACGAGTGGGCTTATCGAGCTCGTGCTCGTAAACAAGATAAACGAGTGGGCTCGCGAGCCGAGCTCGAGCTCGACGAGCCTTAAACAAACCAAGCTCGAACAAAAATTTGGGCTCGAATCAAGCTCGAGCTCGAGCCCAAACATGCCTTTGAATGATCGAGCCGAGCTTTCAAATGCTCAAGCTCGGCTCGATCGGTTCGATTACAAGGCTAATTATTTCTTAGCATGTTATTTCTGACTGCATGATGCTAATCCCTATTCATTCTTCTTTCTCTTCCCAGCCATCTCCTCCTTATTATGTGCACTTTTGCCCCGATGTCCATCAGCAACCCCACTCGTGTATTCACCTGCAACATCATTCCCCGTAAGACGAGTACAAGCTTCCTGAAGGAGTCTGAATGCTTCGTTCGCTTCTATATGACCATTGTGCTCCGAGTGGAGAAAAAGAGCTTTCTTCCTGAATTGCAACTTGATTTCTACGGTAGAATAATCCTTCCCAGCAATCCGCCCCAAAATCTCATGCCATTCACCCTCATCCTTCACAAAATCTCATGCCATTCACCCTCATCCTTCAAAAGCACATTGAGGACATACTTTTTACTCGACCCTTCAGGTGGCAACTGGCCTACCCTAGTTATCACTTGACACATACTATGCCTTAAGGCCGGTAAGCCAGAATAATGGGTGGGTGCAAACTACTAGCCCAACCTAAACAACTAGGAACTGGTCCTAGGACCAAATCGACTCTATCAAAGTATGTGGGTCAATACTGACGAAGGGGGTGTACGTCTATGCACACGTGTGTGTGGGCCTAGCACATAATCCCAAAAGGTTCCATCCTAAAAAACCAATTTGCAATAGGAGTAACCCACATGTATATAATATATGCTAGACTTGTTTTACTTTGAAATTTCGATGTGGGATAAATACTTTTCACATAGATACAAATAAATTTTTTCTAACTTATGCTCTTAAATCTTAATTAGTACGTAGGTTATTAAGGATGTTTTTGAATTTTATGGATAATTGTTAAAGTCTGATGGGGCGATCTAACATGGAGGGGGTGGGGTTTCCTAAAATTATTTGACAATAGGAGGGTATATACTAGACAAATCTTACTCATAATTTCCAATGTGAGATGTATTCTCTCACATTAAATTGTATTAATATTAAGTATAATACAATTTATTATAACATAATTCATTTTTCTTAAAAATCTAATACACCTTTAATTCCAATCAAAATGAATTAATAATATAAGTCATGTTCAATTCTTATCTATTTTTATTCTTATCTATTTTTTGATAAGGAAAAGAATTAGGGAGACCATATTAATAAAAAGTAATCGCCTTAGAGCACCTTTACAGATGAGATCCCTAAGATCTAAATCACATGCGACTGAGATGGACTGAACACGACATAACAATTTAACAATAAAATCCATAACAGAATTGACATCAAGAAAGATACATCACCTCTTGAAGCGAGTAAGCTCATCTTGACCAAACTTTCTCTGTCATGCATTTATAAACAATCAACATCTCATCAAATTAATAGAGTTAAAGTGCCCTATATTACACGTTGTATTCAATTCATTGGATGATTTGGTGCATAATTGTACTTCTTGAGGTTCCCCTCTTGTACAACTTTGACATAGAAACTAGTACAAGTATCCAATTCATTCTCATTGGATAGAATTTGAGAAATTTGACTTGGTCCCTAAAACATGATTCGTTACCTCATTTTTGGCTCAATAGTAGATCCTGAATAGATATACGTATGGAAATACTTGGCATTAATTAATTCAAAGCCAACTAATTATCCTCGTACCCATCAGCATCATCAAGGTTGAAATGTAGGTTTTGGTTCGTCAAACAATCTTCTGATACCCTATCCAATTGCCAAAGTACACAACCTTTCAATACTAGGGAACGGGGTAAATGAAAATAATACTCCACTCGATGTATTAATATTTACCCGTTTCCATCCAAAAAAAATACTCCTATTTAATACCCGTACTTGTCATGGTCAAACTAATAATTTGACCTTCTTGAAAGTATGAATATACTAGCTAGAATTCTAGTATACGTTTATTTAACTACGCCAGTATCCGATTTAGGATCCTTTACTTTAATTTCTTGTTTTTGACGAGGTAATCAGAGGTGAGTCCATAAAAATTCTACTTATTGTGTACAGCATGCATGGTGTGTAACTTTATGCTAAATAATACAGTAAGTTACATAGAGGAGTCATTTGCTACATTAATCCGGTCACTACTAACACAAGCAAATTAAAAAACAATCAATTTGTAAAACTAACCCCATTAAGTGGTGAATATAGGGTCGACAATCAATTTGGATTTTAAATTATTCTACTAGATAATCAATCTTATTCCATTAAAGGTTGAAATCACAAACAAAAAAACTTATATAATCGTCAACAGGAATGCAATTTTTGAGCAACTACGATCCTAACTGGCAAGGAAATGGAAGAGAGAGTGCATTAGAAAAAATAACGCTAAAAAAGCAGTCAAAAGCTATATAGCACGTATTTTCTCTTTAATTAATTTATTAGCAATACTTTTATGATTTGTGTCAACTGAAAGTATGCTTTGATTTAGCAATTATCTACAGTAATTAATATTGCTTGCATGAAATCAAAAAAATTCTAGATTAAATAGAGTGGGGTTAATGTGAGTATAAATAAATTCTTAAATTAAGAGGCGCGTGACAATAGGAGGCATGATTGGTGTTTTATCCTTTGTCAAATTTTCTTCTTTCAATTCCATACTATACTACTCACCGTGAATTACGGATGACTTGTTTTTGTCTAATTATTAAAGTAGGGGGTAGGCATATAAATTAATCGAGGAAAGTGGGTCGATTTGCAATTTGGATAGTTGTTTCGCCGTGATCCATGCAAGATTCGCTCCTAAAAAGCTTGACATGGGCATGCCTCTCCTCCTTATGGTCGTTATGGACCTTATCCTTGTTAAATTAATAGGGCATCTTTTTCCAGCCTTAATTCATGGCGGGTGCAAAGCTTATGTACGAGTTCTCTTCTCTTCTTTTAAGAGTTAAAGATGTATTACCATTTCCACCAAAAAAAGATGTATTACCATTTCCTAAAATGGTGCATCAGTCCGAACGTAGAGCGGTGCTGACATATTAAACTAGGTGAGCCAATGACAAGACTAAAAAAAATTACAGTACGGAGTCATATTTTTCACGTAAATTAGAATCACAGTCCGAATTTTCTGTTACGAGATATGCTACAAATTGTATTTCAAAACATAAAGCAGAGAGTTTTATGTATTTTTATTATAATGTACAATACTGATACTTCAAGTTTTGAGATAATATTATAGATAGCATAACTCGTAACATCATTTTCGGACTTTTGTTAAGTAGAGTAGTTATGAGCTTATGGGTCTAAAACATACTCCATATCTTATGTATATGTATAAATGCAACCCATCCAACTTTTTAAGATCAAAATTATTAGTCTTGGCACTATAGTTGACTCTAGTTTTACAGTAGATAGAGAAAGATTCCAGTGGTTACTAGAAAATACAAGCTAGTAATAACCAAATCTATTGGAGGAACTTGGCTTCCAAAATATACAGTACTCTATAAAAAAACTAACAGAGAACTTGGAAAACGTGTTATCATAAACCCTACAAGGCCGCTATAACTCTTTTGGTTCCACATTGTGGATTAGAAAAATTTCCAATCGTCCCTGTCTTCGTCAGAAATGGTTGTCGTCGTTTATTCCTCCCTATTAATTTTCGTTCTTGAAAACAAAAAAAATCCATGGATTGAAGTCATTGAACCTATCGTATCTATTCATTTACAATTTCACTAGAGTGAAAATATTGTAGACATAGTTCAAATTTCACTTTTGACAGTTTGCAAAAATAATATTGACAGGACAAAATGAGCATCGCTTACATGTGAATGTGTCATCATTTCCACCATTGAAAAATACAATTGAGTTAACTGATAAATTCTGCAGTAAAAAATTTCTTTGTTTTTTTTTTAAATGTCAAATGGGCTGGATTGTAACTCTCTATGCCATATAAGCCCATCCAGCAAGCAAATAGTCGAATACAACTAGTATACTTGAAGGCCGAAAAGTGACAAAATAGATTTTCGTACAACAATAATTTTAATTTTTTTTAAATAATAACAAGTGTTTATTTTGAACAAAAATAGTACAAATTTTTAAACATCCTAAAATGATGTACAAACTATTTTCCAAAAACTGAGGTGTAGTTTTATGAATGACACGTCATTTTTCCAGTTGACATGTTTTTTGTTTCACTGGAAAAAAGGTTATATATTATTTTTGATATATATAGCAATTAGCAATAGTTTGTATAACTAGCAAGACCCAGTCATCCTATGTACGACTATGACTTGAATTTTTTTTAATGTAGAAACAATATATTAAATCAATAATTATTAAAAAATTAAATAAGTGGTAGTACATCTCATATTTAAAAAAAATATGAGGTGTACCGTCACAAATCTCATTATAAATTGATATTATACATATATAGATTTACACATATACTTTAATATTATAAAATTGACACTTCACACATAAGGGACAACGAATAGCAATCCCTATTAAAATTTGTCCATAAAAATAAAATCATAGAGATCTCATCTATTTATAGTTTCTTATTTACCATGGATGGAGGTCCCTCGGAGACGCAATAATTCTAAGAACAAGCAGAAAGTCGCCGGAAACAACCAACAAGCTGGCGGCGCCGACAATAGGTTCCAGGCCCTTGGTAGCGACAAAGTGGACGTTGTTATTGCAATTAATGATAGCACCGTTGGTGGCAATAATGGGAATGTTGGAATCCCCAAACAATTGGAACCGGTGAAGAAGAGTAATGCTAGTTCATCGGGAAAAGATGGGAAGTTGATGCAATCAGCTATAAAGGCGGCTAAAGAGAAAAGTATGTTTGATCAGGGGGCTCGTGTGGGCGTGCATCAAATAATGAAACGGACTCAAAAAAGAAGAAATAAGGGGCGAGGCCCAAATAACTCTGATAAGCCCACTACAGAAAAATCCAGTGGGTCCGCCAAAAGGCCCAGAGGGTCGAATGTGCCTATGCCGGCACCCATTACCATGCCCACAACCTTCAATCCTGTCGTGTATACTCAGGGCACGGTGGATTGCCCTAATGCTTCAAACCAATCGGTCGAGATGCAGGTGGATGCTGGGGTTCAAGCGGCTGTCCCGGCGGCCACTGTTCCGATGAGTGGAACCTTGGAGGATCGCCTCTCCGAAGACAATTCCACAATTGCCGATTTGAGGAATCAGATTCTCGCAGTAGATGCAGGCAGCCTACACGAGAAGGTAGCAAGCCCTGTCCATCCGTGCGCGGTCGAAATGGCGGAAGATGATGTGGTGGACCAAAGGTCGTCGTCTAATTGATTGCCCGCCTGTGATTTTCTGGTCCCCATGAATTGCCTAACGTGGAATTGTCGGGGTGCCGGCAGCGATGGTTTTCGCCAGGCCGCCAAGTATATGGTTAGACAACATGCCGTTGATGTGTTAGTTATTATCGAGCCTAAGATCTCGGGGGTTAGGGCCGATCAAGTTTGTCGTCAGCTGAGGTTCAAGAACCATCACAGGATTGAGGCCAAAGGGTTTGCTGGCGGAATCTGGGTGCTCTGGGATTGCGACAGAACTCCCATCTCTGTTATTCACTCTGATGATCGTTTTGTTCATATTCTTGTTTCCTTGCCTCAAAAAGATATCAATTTTATTTTTGTCTACGCTCCGCCGAACGAAACTGATCGTGAAAGTTTTTGGACTTTGTTGCAGGTGTACACAAACTCAGTGAGCGGCCCGTGCTGTGTGGGAGGCGACTTCAACTGTGTTATCCGAGATTGGGAGAGCTCGGGTACTGTTAACCCGCTCTTTGCTGATAGTGATGATTTCGAGGAGTGGATAGACTCGTCGGGAATGATCGATCTTGGATTCAGTGGCTCTCCTTTCACTTGGTCGATTGGCACCACTCCTGCCCTCTTTAAGGCTAGGCGCCTTGACAGGTTCTTCGGGAATGCGGAGGCGCGGATGGATTGGCCGAATGTTGGTATTACTCATCTCCCTAAGCTCAGTTCGGACCACTCCCCTCTTTTGCTTCGTCTTGATCCTCCCATGACCGGTAATAAAAAGAGGCGGCCCTTCCGCTTCGAGGCAGCTTGGCTCAAGCTGTGAGTGGAACAAAGATATTTTTGGCAACATCCACCTCCGCAAGAAGCGTATTCTGGATCGGCTTGATCATACCGAGAGAGCGTGCAAACAGCTCTGTTCGCAGGGGCTGATCGATGAGCTGAATACCCTCCAGAAAGAGTTGGATCAGGTGCTCGAACAAGAGGAGATCCTGTGGTTTCAGAAGTCAAGAGAGAAATGGTTGATTGCCGGCGACAGGAACACTTCGTTCTTCCATGTTTCGACGTTAGTGAGGAGGAAACGCAATCTGATTGTCTCGATTCTTGACGACGGGGATGCCTGGATTACTGCGCCCAAGGATGTTGAGGAGTTTGCTGTCAGTTATTTCCAGAAGCTGTACTCGTGTGTTGGTAGCGGGGTGAGTACCGTTTCTGTCCCTCATGGCTGCTTTCGTGATATGGACCATCAGGACTGGATTTCTTTGTGCCGAAGTGTTACTGATGCTGAGATCTTCGAAGCTCTGAACCAGATGGGTGCGCTCAAGGCGCCTGGTGTCGATGGCTTCCAGTCTGCTTTCTTCCAGAATTGTTGGCAGACGGTTGGTGATTCAGTGAAGGATTTTGTTAAGGAGTTCTTTCGCACTGGTAAACTTTCGTCTGGGGTTAATGAGACGCTTATTGCCCTTTTGCCTAAGATTGCTAAGCCGGAGAGGATTACTCAGTTCAGACCCATCAGCCTGTGTAACGTCATCTACAAGCTTATCACGAAAATCATGGTAAATAGAATGCGGCCAATTCTCTCAGAGCTTATTGGGCCGATGCAGGGCAGTTTTCTTCCGGGGAGATACGTTACAGATAATATTGTTGTGGTCCAGGAGCTTGTTCACTCCATGAAAAGAAAGCAAGGAAGAAAAGGATGGATGATCCTCAAAATCGACCTCGAGAAGGCTTATGACAGGTTGCATTGGGATTTCATCCTTGATTCGTTGATGGATGCGGGGTTCCCTCATCAATGGACGGCGTGGATCAAGGAGTGTATCAGTTCAGCCTCCATAAAGCTCCTGTGGAATGGGGAGATGTCGAGAGGCTTTGTCCCTGAAAGAGGGATTCGCCAGGGAGATCCGATCTCGCCTTATCTCTTCGTTCTTTGTATGGAACGGTTGAGTCAAATGATCGACATGGCTGTTGCGAATGGTGAATGGAAGCCTGTTCGTATTTCGAGGAGAGGCCCGGACATCTCGCATGTGCTCTTTGCTGATGATGTGATTTTGGTGGCGGAGGCGTCAGTAGGTCAGCTTCAGAGCATTAACAAAATCCTTGAGTCTTTCTGTAATCAGTCTGGGCAGAAAATCAACATCGCCAAGTCGAAGCTTTTTGTGTCGAAGAACACAAGGAATGCAACCATCAGAGATTTGCGTGATGAATGTGGGTTCGAGGTGACGACGGACTTAGGTAGCTACTTAGGTATGCCTGTAATCCACAAGAAAGTCAGCAAGAACACCTTTGACTCTATCCTCGGCAAGATGAAGTCTAAGTTGGCTACTTGGAAAGGGAAGATTTTGAGTTTGGCTGGGAGAATCACGCTTGCTGTCTATTCTCTCCGCGATCCCGACCTATTCTATGGCTACCGCTGTCTTGCCTAAGGAGATGTGTGATGAGATGGACCAGCTGATCCGGAATTTTATTTGGAATGGCGAGTCTAGTAGGAAACGGGTTCACCTTGTCGGATGGACTGTTTTGTGCAAGGCCAAGGATGCA
The DNA here is from genome assembly GCA_964016875.1 of Fallopia convolvulus. NCBI lineage: Eukaryota > Viridiplantae > Streptophyta > Magnoliopsida > Caryophyllales > Polygonaceae > Fallopia > Fallopia convolvulus. Next base: position 7,789,462 of record OZ024734.1, read on the forward strand.
GGGGGCTTGGGTCTGCGTTCGATGCAGAATGTGAACCTCGCTACCGTCGGTAAGCTGAGTTGGAGATTTCTCAATGGTAAGGATGCGTTCTGGTCGGCTATCCTAAAAGCTAAGTATATTCGGGAGTCCGGAGCTCTTGTTGCAAACTCTTCGGTGGTGTGGCAAGGCATTGTTAAGGGCATCAACTCGGTGATTACTCCGGGCTGTCGCTGGAATGTGGGCAACGGGACTACCACCAGGTTTTGGGTGGACTTGTGGTTGGGCAATGAGAGGCTGATTGATGTGGCTCTCCCTGCCCTACATCCTGAGGAGCTGTCGAACAAGGTTCGCCACTATTGGGAACCGTATGTGGGGTGGCGCTGGGAGCTCTTGGAGCTCGTCCTCCCTGCTCATGTTCTGCTGCGTGTTGCTGCTATTCATCTCACCGAGGCCAGCGGTGATTCGGATCGGCTTGCGTGGATGCCGTCGGCCTGTGGGGAGTACTCGATTAGCTCGGGGTATGACCTTGTGGCTGGAAGAGGTGAGGAGAGCGGTATCGATAGCGGTTTCTTCAGAGCCATTTGGAGGCTTGCGGCGCCGGAGAGGATTAGGGTGTTTATTTGGCTCGTGACGAGGGGGGTTGTTCTCACCAATCAGGAGAGGTGTCGTCGCCACATCGCTGTCGATGATACTTGCACTATATGCGGTGGAAGGGTGGAGTCGCTTACTCATCTCTTTCGCGATTGCAGGGAAGTACATGACTTATGGTTTAAATTGAATCCGATGTCAGTCTGCACTGAGTTTTTTCAATTACCTTTTGCAGGTTGGGTTAGGTGCAATATCCTGTCCAAGAAGAAGATCGACGGTGAGCTGGATTGGGCCGAGACTTTCGCCACTAGTCTTTGGTGGATTTGGAAGTGGAGAAACGAGAGGATTTTTGGCAATTGGAATGTGGTTCATGGAGCTGTGGACTTCGTCAAGGATAGGGTGAAGGAGTACCGTAGAGCGTGGATCACAAGAGGCTGCAGCTCGGGGAATGCTCGGCGGGATGTGCTGGTCGGTTGGGAGAAGCCGACTGTTGGGGTCGTGAAAATCAATACGGATGGAGCTGTGAACGACGATGGGCGTGCAACCGCGGCTGGTGTTCTCCGGGACGACTGCGGCGAATGGGTGGGTGGCTTCACCCATAATCTCGGTCAGTGTTCGGTCCCAACTGCAGAGTTATGGGGTATTTTGGGAGGCCTAAAGCTTGCTTGGGCGAAGGGTTTTAGAAGGGTGGTTCTTGAATCCGACTCGAAGCTTGCGGTCGACCTCATCCATGGTTCCATTAGCCAATGCCACCCGCTCCACAACCTGGTTGTTAATTGCCAGGAACTCCTTAGTCGGGCCTGGGAGGCCCGACTCCTCCATGTCTTTAGGGAAGCGAACTTCGTCGCCGACTCCCTCACAAAGCTTGCCTTTAATTTCCCTGTTGGTTTTCATTCTGTGGAGGAGGCACCTTCGAGTGTTCTCAAGTTGTTATCCGATGACGTCGCGGGGAGGGCCACTCCGCGCTCTGTCAACATTTCGGGCCCTTTTATTTAGTTGGGGTATTCCCCTTGTTCTTGATAAAAAAAAATAAAAAAAATTATGGTATATATATATATCTTACGTACTAATATAATTATATAATATTAAAGTTTCTCACGTACTAATATAGTGTGTACTCATTACATATTGTTAAAGAATCAAAGATCGCGTACTAATGTATTATGTACAATTATTATTTAATTATTGTAAAAACATAAATAATATTAAAATTTATAAATTTATGTCCATAACGATGGAATAGTAGAGATTATGTTCTAATATGACTATATAATATTAAAATTTTGTTAAAGATAAATAGTAAAGATATCTTGTACTAAGTTAGTGTGTAAGGAATTAAAAAGCTTTTGTGACATAGTTATATAGTCATTAGCAATATTATTATATTATATATTTTTAAGGATTGTAAATACTAAAAATTATGAAGGGTAATTGAGTAAATTGAAAAATTAAAAAGCTTATGTGACATAGTTAAGAGATTGACAAATAGGATAGAGGAATTCGAGTTTAGTAATAGTATATAGATATTTGACAAGTTCTAAATTAAAGTGTATTATTTTTGGTTCAAAATAAATATTTGGTATTATTTGAATTCATTTTTCTAACGAAGAATAACATACCGATATTTAGTCTTTATTTTCTGTTGTTGTGAGATCTTAAGAACTTGTAAGACATTTTTTGTAGAGAAGTCATTTCCACCATAGTTCAAATATTCATGGATTAAACCTATCGTATCTTCATTTACAATTTCATTAAATTTAAATAATGTGGAAATAGTTCAAATTTCACTTTTAACACTTTGCAAAAATAATATCAACAAAACAAAATGAGCATGTCTTACGTGTAAATGTGTCGTTTCCATTATTAATTTTGATCATGTAAGAATTAGATGGGATAAACGGTTTAGCCGTTATTTCAGTATTTGACATCATTTCGGATAATAACTTGAAGTTTTTGGTGCATTCGAATGTGACTACTTGAAAGTTTTAAAGAAGTACAAGAATATCAGAAATACGCATCTCAATCTCCTAGACTTGGAATTCATGTATCCACTTTAAAGGAAACTTGTCTAAAACTACCTATGGGCAGTGGCAGAGTTTCTTGATGGAGTTGATTATAACCTCATTGAAAAATACAATGCCATTAATTTTGCAGTAAAAAAGATTATTTTTGAATGTCAAATACTCAAATGGGATGGAATGTACTATTTATATCGGATTTAGTTCATGTGGAGTTGGAAAAAATTCCATGGGTAGAGTTGAGGAAATCCTAATTGTTAAATAAAAATTTAATAGTTGAGATATTATTTTTTTCTCATCATCAACTTATTATTTTTTCTTTTTACTTTTTTTTTCCGACGAGTTCACTAAGTTTCTATAGGGTTTTAGAACTTAATCCATAAAGTTTTTAACAAATTCCATAGGAACATGACCAATTTATGTCATATAATTAAAAAAAAGACAAGATACTGATATTGAGCCTTTTTTTAGTTATTGTTAGGAGAGCTAAAAAACTTGTAAGACGATCAATAGAGGTAAATGTAAAACAAGTTCAAAATTATGAAGATAGCGATTTAATTAAGGAGTTACAAATACTTAGTCCCTAGTGGAGTAATCTAGTAGTAGGGGATATGAGAGAATGTTAGGAGATCTAAGATTCATTATTTACCTCTTCACTTGGGTGAAAAAATTTGGTATCATTATTGTTGAAAAGTTGTTGTTAGAATAGAGTCAAGGAATAGTTATGGAAACTGTTCCTTGGGCAGCGGAATAACAAATAAATATGCAGGTGATAGGCACAAAGAAGAGAGCATTAAGGGAAGTATAGGAACAAAGAGTATTAAGGGAACAATTCAAGGAATTTTAATGAACAAGAACTAAAGGCATAAGATAAGCAAAGGGACACAATTCCTTATGGAGGAACTTCACTTCAACCAACTAGTTGAATGGGTAAACCACTACCTCCCTTGGAGGATTTTGAATGATCTACTTGTTTTATTGATTGTTCCTTAGTTACAACAGGCAAGACTCAAACTTCTCTGTTCCTAGGAGTCACCAAACTCTAGCAACACTAATGAGTCTTCTCAACCAAGTTCCTAAGCGAACAACTCAACTAAGACAAGCAAACCAAACCTTACACCTGGACTTGACTATCACAGTTCCCTTACTCCTGGGAACTTCTTCCTCGCCGTTGCTGAGATCAAACCCTCGCCGTCGACCATCTTCACTCTCTCTTAATGTTTTTGCCTTTTTGGATTTCTGAAGGGGTGAATATTTCTCTTGGGCTTGTTCACTATTTATATCTAAAGAGCCTTGCTCCCCAATCCTCAGCTTGGGAAATGTCAAGATTGCCCTTGTCTTGTTCCTTAAGTATGTACTTTCTCAACATGTGACTCTTGTTTGAATTTGGTTAACTCTTGAAGCTCATCAAGCCGTTGGATGAATAGGCTCAGTCTGATGCACAGACTGTGCCTCTGTTTTGTAGGGAACATGTCTCCGTATTTCTCGCTGAATGTGCTTTTTGGACTGGCTTGTGAGTTTCCTTGGATGGGAACAGTTCCATCATATTACACTGATAGTTCCCTTCCTTGTTCCCTTGAGTGTTTCTTCTCCTGGAGCTTTTCTCTTGAGGAACTATTCCTTGGATGGGAATAGTTCCTTCATATCACACTAATAGTTCCCTTCATTGTTTCTTTGAGTCTTTCTTCTCCTAGAGCTTTTCTCTTGAGGAACTGTTCCTTGGATGGGAACAATTCCTTCATATTACACTTCATTGTTCCTTTGAGTCTTTCTTCTCTTGGAGCTTTGGTATTAGGGAACTATTCCTTGGATGGGAACAGTTCCTTCACATTAAACCGTCGTTCTCTTCATTGTTCCTTTGAGCTTTGAAACTTCACTGTTCCCATCATGTTCCCTAGACGGGAGCAGTTCCTCATATTACACTGGTGTTCCCATCACTGTTCCTTTGAGTTTTGAAACTTCAATGTTCCCATCGTGTTCTGTTGAGAGGGTTTTAACTGACAACAAATAAATTTGTAGTCAAGACCCCGCTGAGTATAGGGAGGTCAGGATCGTCCACGGGAAGCAAGGTTGTTTGTTTACCGAACTACGAAAAAAACAATAAACAAAGCAAAACAAAGCAAACAGGCTACGACAACCCTCGGTACCGACCTTGTCAGGGTCGGTAACGATGCTGGAGTTCTACCAAAAGCCAAGTAAACAACACGATTCAAGTGCGGGCTCGGTACCGATCTGTGTGCCTCGGTAACGAGTCTATTCGAGAGTAAAAACAAGGAAATTCAAATAGGGAAAAGTCTAGGATAAGGGTCACCACGACATAACTATGCATACAAACTCATGTGAAGGATAAAGATCATGCCTTTGAAGATAAATCTATCAACTTTCGTTGACTAAACAAGCAAATCAATCAAATTTCATAAATCAATTCACTTTTCTTGTTGTTTTGAATCCAAAGCTCGAAACTTTCGTTATCGAACAATATCAACATTCAAGTTCACGACTTTCTCTTTCGATCAAGCAACAAACTCAAATTACCTCGACTCTCGTCTAAGTATAAGTACAAACAAGCAATTCAAAGGATAGAAGGCAATCAAAACATTCAACACATTCATTCAATTATGCATAACTATGTCGGGCTTCAACCCCGACCATAGAAAAGAGAACTACTCACTCATATGTGAAATTGAACAAACAACTTTATTGAAAGAAAACATTGAAAAGTAAAACTTACTTGAAATTAAAGAAATCTCATCTTACAACCAAGTTCAAACTCGAAACAACGAAGAACAAGAACAACAAACTCGATCACGACCCTCTCTCTCTCTCTCTCTCTCTCTCTCTTAATCGAACCAGGGTCGAAATCTCCTTCCTACGAACTCGTCCCTCTCACGACTTGCTAACCTCCTAAACTAGAACTAGAACAAGGGTATTTATACTAGAGAAAACTATCTAATAAAGATCTAAAAGATAAAAACTTCCTAAACTAAAAAGATTACAAGATAAATTATATAATCTCCGAAAGTCGGCGCCGCTCTACCGACACAGGTCACCTCGGTAACGAGCTGCACAAGGTCGGTAGACACTTGCTGAATTCCTTGAATAAAAACTTGTTGCACAGCTCGGTACCGACCCTCACAGATCGGTAACGAGCTCTCTGTTTCGGGTTTATTTGCACTTTTCATGGCTTCACTTGGACTTCTTCGAGATCTTCAAGACATATCCTTCCTTTCCTTCCTTCTATGCACTTTATCATTCACCACTTGACTTCAATTTGCTCGAAAACCCCTCCAGTCCGCTTCAAAAACCTACAAAAAGATACAAAACGGAGTAACTTCCATACTTTTCACAAAATATGTAAGCTTATCCAAAAACACACAAAACTAACACTAAACCTACTAAAACTAAACTAAACAACCTAAGAAAGACACCTAAAACTATACTAAAAACACGAACATCATGTTCCCTACATAGGAACAGTTACTTCATATTACACTATTGTTCCCTTCAACTTTCATTCCTCTTGGTTTTTCTTTCCTTTTCAATTGTCAAGGGAACAATGTCATCCCATTACATTGAGAGTTCTCTTTACTGTTCCCTCTATCCAGAGGAATAGTTCCTGTCATTGTTCCCTTGAATCTTCATTCTTTGTCTTGCTTCTCTTGGAGTTTTGAAGTTCACAGTTTCCATCACTGTTCCCTCTAGTTAGATGAACAGTTCCTTTCATTGTTACCTTGAATCTACCTTCTTTGTTTAGCTTCTCTTGGAATCATCAACTTCACAGTTCCCATCACTTTTCCTCTAGTTAGAGGAATAAATCCTTTCATTATTTCCTTGGACAATTCCTTTCCTGAAACACTTCATTGAACATATCAAATGCCAAGGGTTTGTTATCATCGAAATCCAAAGGGGAAAGAGAACCTTGCCTTAATAATTATTCTTCCTTCTATTCAGTTGAGCCGGTCGATGCAAACCAATTTACCTAATTCACAGACTTAAATGGCTAGATCACAAACCAAAAATTTAACACCAAAAATGGGTCATTCATAAAAAAAAAAGAGAAAGAGAATTGTACGTTTAAATCATCTTCCACGATTTCCAATTTTGCATTAGTTTCAGGCCCATTAATTGATTCTATTCTTTGATACTTGTAGCCCAATTTGTCAACTATTTGTCTCTTTTCCAATACAAAATCTGCATTGGATTGGAATAAGAATTGGTGCTGAGTTATACTACTTTAAACTTTAGTGCTAATCCTGTCCAATGGAGAATGTTATATTTTACATTTATTATTTTTTAAAATGTTAGATTTTTTGAAATTATAACACATAATTAATTGTATTAAATTTGAGTTTATTGAATTATATTATAAAATATCATAATTTTTTGAAAGGATGAAATGCCATAACTAATCCTAGAAGTAAAGTAATTATTTAATCAAATTATTTAAAGATATTTTAAATATAAAATTAATAAGATAATTAAAAAGAAAATATGAATATAGATTGAACTTTGTAAAGATAAAAAACTCTTCTATACTTATATGAATAAGCCAAAAAGGTAATTAAGGAAAAGACAATGTATTTTTTTTATCAAAATTCAATTTAAGCAATTAATTATTTAGATATTGAACTTTCTTTTATTTCTTTATAGATAAAAAGATAAAAAAAATTCGCTACTTTTAATTAAAATTTGATTTTTTTCTATATAAATAGATAGAAAGGAATTTAATTGAACAACTTAATGAATATAAATCAAAATTATTATTTTTAAAATATGATGGCTTAAAAAAGTACAATTTTAATATATAGTTATAAATTGACGAACATTTCTCTGTAAGCCATTGACAAACTCAAGGTATGATTTGAAGCTTTAAATTCTTTCCAATAACTTACTTAGAATATATTGCTATTTTTTAACTTTTCTTTCCAATAACATTTGGCTTGTGATGCCTTAAGGAGTTGTCTGCAAGGAAGGTGAAGCTTGTAACTTTGAGTGGGAAGAAGAAGAGTTGCATTGCTATTAGGCATCTGAGTTGTGTTTCATGATGGTTTCTGTGGCAGCGTGGATGGGCGAACAAGGAAGAGCGAATGAGGAAGAAGGTAGAAGAGTGTAAATTAAGATTTTATATGTTTAATCAAATATGAATTTGGATATCTGGTTATAACCATGAATATGAATATATGATGGGAGAAGAATACTGCGAATAAGATGCCCAGATAAAAATTAATCTCAATGGCTATGAATGTAAGGGGAGAAGAATAGGCAGGGCAATGCCACGGCTGCTGGGATTATTCGTGACTCTGAGGGGCGTTGGATGGCTGGGTTCGTCCACAACATCGGTACTTGTTCGGTTCCTTCGGCGGAGCTTTGGGGAGTTTATCATGGCCTCAGATATGCGTGGGATAAAGGTTTCAGAAATGTTTGCCTGGAGACGGATTCTGCGCTTGTTGTGAATGAACAAAATGTGACCCGGCCCGATAATTTAGTATAAAATAGAGGGAGAATGAAGACCGAAAAAACGAATATTACAACAATGATTGTGTGTACCTAAGTTACGTTATTGGAAAGTCTAGCTCAATTATGTACGTTATAGGTTTCTGCTAGACTTATCAAAATATGACCTGACCCGATAACCCGACCCGAATCGCCCGATTTTTTCTGGGTTAAGACTCAAATTTTTTTTTGTACTTATCAAAATAACGTAACTTAGGTACACACAATCATTGTTGTAACATTTAGCTTTTCGTACATAATTTAGTGGGTTTCATTATAAAATCAATTGATAAAAAGAGTAATTCAATAGATTATAAACTAGACTTTGATTTTTTTGTATTTTTCGAGGTGGAAAACGCTCTCACACGCTGTTTCAAGTTTAATTGGCTTGACCAGTTGACACTCGGACAAAAGTAAGAAAATGGCCCAAGATAAACAAAGCTTGACCAGTTAAAACTCGGACAAAAATAAGGAAATGACCCAAGATAAACAAGTATATTTATAGAGCAGAAGTAGCTGCACAAAGATGGCTGATACAATAGTGCAAGGGCGGTTGTTCGGTGATGAGAAAAGTTGTACAAGGACGGGCTAGGTTAAAATTATGCGACGACACAACGACAACCTAGATTAAGGTTTTTTTTATCCATCTTATTTCAATATAATATGCAATATTTGTGGGCTTTGATTTATTAAATTTATTGATGTGAAAAACACTTATAAAATCACTAGCTTGATCTATTTCAAACCCTCTACAGTTTCATTATTTTAGTCGTTTTGAGATTATACAACTTTAAACTGTATTCTTTTCTTAAAATAACAAATGCCTATGGGCCTCTTTTCGATCCATCAAACGCGCTTTCCATGCAAGGATAACCTAATTATATTTTCCTTTTTTTTGGTAGAATTATATTTTTCTTTGGAAAAATTGTACCAAATATCCCAACCTTTCAATCGATTGCACACTCTACACTGACCTTTCCAAATTTCAAAAAATATCTTATACTTTATGGATAGTTGCACACTCTACCCTCTAAGTGTCCAGACTTTGAGAAAAATTATAAATTAGCCCCTCTCTTTTTCGTTTTGTAACAAAAATGTCCAACTCATGTACAAATATTTTTTTATCATTTATAACATAGCCTTATATGTTTAATTTTCTCATATATAAAAAATAATATAATTACTTTAAAAATATCACATTTATAATAACCACATGAATCATTAAACCATAACTTTTATTTCATTATTCTTTTTTAAAAAAAATCGACACAAGTAAAAAAAGATTTCATAACCTTTTTTTATAAAACTTATGTTATAGCTTCTCACCTTTATAATTAACCACATAGAATTAATCCATACTTTTACTTTACAAAGTAGCTCATTATAATATTTTTTTCCATTATTATTTTTGAAATAAATTTAGACACAAGAAAAAATCCACTACCCTTTTAAAGTCAAAGTTATGACTGTAGTGTACACAAACTTATGTTCTAGTATGTTTATTTATACATAGTGACACAAACTAATTAAATAAAAAGTGTTAAATCAAACATAAAATCCAAATTTCCTTTTTATTAAATGGAAAACTAAAAACTCAATTATTTAAAAAAAAGAAACTGAAACAAGGCATTACAAATATTCATAATTAATTTTTTATTTTTGACAAGCAAAAGTTGTACTCAATGATTATGTAATAACTCAATATTTTCAAACTTTTATAAAATAAGTTTATGAAAATCCTTACTAATTTTTGTCTAAAATTATTTTGAAAATAATAATGAACAAAAATATTAAGATGAACTACTTTTAAAGTCAAAGTTATGACTATAGATTTATGTGGTTAATTATGAAGTGGAGAATTTATATTAGCCAAATAATAAAACTAATGACATTATTTTCATATAAATGAGAAAAGTATCTATAAGGCTATGCTATTACTTTTGACCTTATCCAAAATGTTACTAACCTTAACCAAATATATTTGTATATAAAGAAAATTGATTATTTTAAAATATTTTCCACTAAAATTGATTTAGAACAAAAAGAGATCTAAAATGATTATTTTTTTAATGTTTTGATCCTTCTAAGGACAATATTTATGATTTTTAAAATTATTTGTACACAAGTTGGGTTTTTTTTGTCACAAAATGAAAAGGTGAGGAGTCATTCCACAAATTTACCCAAAATGGAGACACTTCGATGGTAGAGTGCGCAACTATCCCTAAAGTATATGATATTTTGTGAAATTCAAAAAGGTTGGGGTAGAGTGTGCAACTGAATGTAAGGTTGGGATATTTAGAGCAATTTTTCCTTTTCCTTTTGACAAGGTTAAATATTAAGATTCGGCATGATTGCATATTTGCATCCAATCATTATTTATTATTACATACTCCCTCCGTATAAGTCTACTTGTCTTTTAAGCATTTTACACATATATTAAGGTAAGAGCTAGTATTACCACATTACCCCTATAATCTATCTACTTTATTTCTTAAGATGTGTGTGTGCAATTAATTGCATGGGTTGTTTGAGGGTAAAGTTGAAAATTTTTGGATAAAATACTTAAAAAGACAAGTAGAATTAGACAACTAGTTAAAGGTAGAAAGACAAATAGACTTATACGGAGGGAGTATTAAATTAGAGATTAAAATAATAAATAAAATAAAATGTATTATTTTCATATTGATTCATATCATCGATCTTTTTAAAAACAATAATATTAATTACAATTTAATTAGATTATTTTTATTGGTTTAAATATGATTGTAGTGTCTACATATAAATATAATATCCATATTTAATTTTTTTTTATAAAATTAATTCAGAATTTAGATATTTTCCCTCTATTTTATACTATTATTCAGTAGTTATTTTAGATATTATTAAAAAAATAGTATTTTTAAATTAATATCCAAATTATTAATGCATATGCATTATAAGATTCAATGAGATTTTGGATACAATATTTTCATTACTATAAAATAAAATGATTCTGTTGATATTATATTTTCATAGATATTATAAAATTTTATATTAATATTCAATGCGTGAAAATATTCCATATAAATACTATATAGATTATTAATAATAAAAAATTCATCAGATTTGACTTTGGATATTTTTCTTATCATATTTTATACTACTATTCATATAAATAATAAATAAATTATGTATTTTGGAAGAATAAAAAAATTGGTCATCTATCATCATTACTAATAACTAAAGTAGAGGTTAAAACATATGATATGTGTCATCCGATTGGGATTCTTGGATTGGAGAGGTTAAAACATTTGAAAGCTAAAGTTTGCGCAGGTCGGTAAACTGATTAGGATGAAGAGGTTCTTACAGATGGTGCCAACGAAGAAGCCCGAAATAAACCAAACACTAAAGACAAGAAACGAGATTATATATTTATTCGACGAGGCAAACCCTTGCCTTTTATTTATGATTTCCGAGCTGGATTACAACAACGAGATTATGCCCTAGATCTCCTTATATGAGATTCGAAGTCTCTTCTTAACAAAGCTTCGAGACCTCTTGATTACAACGAGGTTATCACTTGACAAACTACTAGCGAGCTTTGCTCTTATTACAAATGGAGAATTGATGTCTATTATTCTATCAAGCGAGATTGGACACTTGAGCGTTTACATAGAGATTGTAGTTTGCGAAGTGGTTTGAACGAGATCCTACTTGAGATGAGGTCTCTTTGGGCGACTTGAAGTCTTTTTGTGGACCTTCTCTTGGTTAAAGCGTGGTCTTTACGATGATTCAACACGTCGATCTTCAATCAACAAGATAGTTCAATTCAAGATGTTTTTCGACCCCTTGCAACCTTCGAGGTTCTTTTCTATTTATAGACGTTTGAGGATCATTGCTCTTGCCAACTTCCGATGTGGGACGCTTGAGTTTCGACCATTTGATTGGTCTTGGTGGTCGCTTATTGGTCGAGAGTTAGGCGGTTTTGACTGACTAGGCGGGGCTGGAGTGTCAGCTTTTGGGTAACGTGGTTTGGACCTCGTCATTTCTTGAGGCGAGTTGCCTGACCACCTTTATTTGTGAGTTCCGCGAGGTTTAGACCTCGCGCCCCCAGTTTGAGGCTTCGCGGGGGTAGAGACTTTGGTTTTTTGGATGGGTACGGAAAAGACCTTCGGGAAAATACCCGGGGGACCTCATGGGCTTCTTTCATCTCGTGTTTCGTGTCCACTGTTCACACATCGTTATATCGCGCACGATATAAACATTTTATTTATATGTTAAACAAATAAATTGTTTATATTATTTACACGAGATTTGGATTTTGATATTTTCTTCTCCTATTTTATATGACAATTCAATTTTAATTTGAACATTAATAATTAAAAATAATTTCATGTATGTAAATATGTAATTTAATCTATATATATAAGACACAAGGAATAAAGCCACCACGTTGTACCACCTACAATTTTTCTTCGTATCATTCTCACGTTAAGCCATCTAGGATTTTGTATTTTGACAATTTATATATGTTGATATTATTTTATGATGATATAAAAATAAGATAAATTAATATAGGAAAGATTTTTATTTAATGTTAAATATTGGCTCAATTAAGTAAATAGAAAAAAAAAGAAATACATAATTTGGCATTTGTTAAACAAGATAAAAATTAGGTAAATAGCAAAAATCCCCATCACCCACCCACCCCCACCCCCACCCCCACATTTTGTCTCCATTAGTTGACCGAGTTGACTGGATTGTTGACCGACCGTTGGCCGACGTTGATCGACCGTTGGCTGTCATCACAATCATTACCATCAATACTTTTATCACCATCATCACTGTCATCACAATTTTTTGATGACAAAAAATTATCATCAAATGCCTTGATGATAATTTTTTGATACAAAAAGTGTAGTTAAGGTAAAAATTGTCATCAAAATGTCTTGATAACAAATTTTTGACAAAAAGTATCATTAAAGGCATTCAACCACATAAAAACAACCGTCATCATACATAAAAAATAAAGTTGTCATCAAATATGTATCATCACGTTTAATTTTTTTAGTGTCATCAATTATCATATATAATTTTTTAGTATCATCAATTATATTTGTCATAAAAAAGTGTCATCAAACGCATGCAAAATTTATATCATCATAAAAAAGTGTTATCAAAATCTGTCATCACTATCATCACTGTCATCAATTTCTCATAAATAGTCATCAATTGCCTTAATGACAAATTTTTTTATGACAAAAAGTGTTATCAAAGGTAAAAAAAAAAGTGTCATCAAAATGTCTTGAAGACAACTTTTTAATGACAAAAAGTATAATCAAAGTCATTCAACCATATAAAAACAATCGTCGTCACACATAAGAAAACAAAGTTGTCATAAAAAATGTGTCATCACGTTTAATTTTTCGTGTCATCAAATATGTGCCATCACATGTACATTTTTAGTGTCATCAAACATGTGCTATCACATAGAATTTTTCTAGTGTCATCAAATATGTGTCACCACTCAAAGTGTCATAAAAAACTATTGATGACATCGTTCGATTTTCATTAACTATCATCACTACTTGATGACAGTTTGATTGTCATCAACTACCATAAAAAATATCATCCCTATTTGATGACGGTTCGATTGTCATCACAAATGTCATCGCTACTTGATGATAGTTCAATTGTCATCAACTATCATTGCTACTTGATGACAGTTCGATTGTCAATACTTTTTCATAAACTATCATCAACTTGTCAACAAAAAAGTATTCGATTGTCATAAACTGTCATCACTACTTGATGACGGTTTGATTGCCATCAAATATCATCACAAATGTCATCACTACTTGATGATGGTTTGATTGTCATCAAATATCATCACAAATGTCATCCCTAATTGATGACGATTCAATTATCATCACATATGTAATGACATATAATTTTTATCAAACAAGTGTCATAACAAATCATCACTTGTTATCACCAAATATAAACATGTTATCAAAAAAAATAGTGTTATCAAAGACGAGGAAGGAAGAGTGCTAGTTGAGGATAGTCAAATACAGGAACGTTGGCAGAGGTACTTCTGTAGTTTGCTAAATGAGGGACAAGGGTCAACAGTAGAAGCAGGGGAGTCAAGGGGCCAGTCCGACTGCCTCTTTTTCAGACGCATCTCTAGAATCGAGGTACAGGAAGTGCTTCGGAAGATGAGCAATAGAAGAACAATAGGTCGAGATGAGATTCCAGTGGAAGTGGTTGGGGATGAGAGGCTTAGAATGGCTCACGTCTTTGTTCAATGTGATTTTTTGAACGACAAAGATGCCGGAGGAATGGAGGCTCAGTAGCCTGATTCCACTGTATAAAAACAAAGGGGATGTGCAACAGTGCAACAATTACAAGGGAATTAAGATTCTCATCCATACGATGAAATTGTGGGAGAAAGTGGGTTGAAGCTAGGCTAAGGAGAATAGTCACAGTGTCGGACAACCAATTCGGTTTTATGCCAGGGCGATGATCTATGGAGGCTATTCACCTAATCAGGAGGTTGGTAGAGGCCTACAGAGAGAGGAATAAAAACCTACACATGATTTTCATTGATTTGTAAAAGGCGTATGACAATGTGCCTAGAGACTTAATTTGGAGGTGTTTGAAAACCAAAGAGGTTTCAGGGGCTTATATCAGAATTCATAGGACATGTATAAAGGCTCGCTGACAAGTGTGTGCACCCCTGGGGGAAGTACAAAGTTTTTCCAAGTAGGGGTAGGCTTGCATCAGGGGTCGGCTTTGAGCCCCTTTCTATTTGCTATTGTTCTAGATGTGTTGACGAGGGGAATACAAGAAGAGGTACCGTGGTGTATGCTTTTCACCGACGACATAGTGTTGGTGGACGAGTCTAGGGAGGGAGTTTGCAGAAAGCTAGAACCTTAGAGAGAGAAGCTTGAGACAGAGGATTTCAAGTTGAGTCGGACCAAGACTGAGTATGTAGAGTTTAAGTCTAGTCAGGAGGTGGAGCCAGATGAGGAAGTCCGCTTGGGAGGGGAGGTCATATCAAAAAAGGAGATGTTTAGATACCTAGGCTCAGTTGTACAGAGTGATGGGAGCGTCGAGGAGGACATTAGACACCGTATCTAAAGAGGTTGGCATAGGTGGAGAGGTGCTTACAGAGTGTTATGTGACAAAAAGGTCCCACTTAAGCTCAAGGGCAAGTTCTACAAATCAGTTGTTAGACCAACTATACTGTACGAGGCGGAGTGTTGGCCGACTACTAAGACACGTGAACAGAGGCTAATGGTTGCAGAGATGTGGATGTTGAGGTGGATGTGCGGGCATACGAGATTGGACATGATTAGAAATGTCGCGATTAGGAACAAGGTGGGAGCGGCCATTTTGGGTGAAAAGCTCAGAGAGTCAAGACTCAGATGGTTCGAGCATTTATAGAGGAGACCTTCAAAAGCTCCAGTTCGGAGAATTGAGAGGTTGATCGATACCAAATTTCACAGGGAAAGGGGCAGGCCGAAGAAGAGTTGGAAAGAAGTGATAAAACAAGACCTTAACTCGATGGGGGTCTCAACAGATATGGCCTTATTTAGGGACCAATGACGTCAGAAGATTACAGTGACATAGCGGTAGTATGGAAGACCTGGAGGGAGTGTCCTGCTCCTTTTCTTCTCTTTGTCATTAGTTTCTCTTTTTAGTTTTCCGGGTTTCCTAGCATACTTTTTCGCTCTCGCTTTCTTTGCCCCCTCTAGCTTTTTCTTTCGCTTGTTTCCTCTTCCCCCCCCCCCCCCCCCCCCCCCCTTTTTTTTTTTTTTTACTTTAGACCCTCCTTAAATACCCTCCCGACATGAAGTCAGGATAACGGTGGATAGATCTCAACCCCCAAATCCCGTACATATCGGAATCTACCCGGATAGATGTTGTTGTATATGGAATTTGAACCCACGTCATTGTGTGTTAAACACATTGTTATACTATTTAAGCCAATAGGCTAATCAACATTATTCCATCAATTTAAATTAATAGATCATATTAAACATGTGATCGGCACCATTTCTCAAATAATGCATATTTAGAAGCTTATACAATTAAATCTTCCAATTCACAATTTCTCAAGTAAAGTAAGTTAAACATAAACCAATCCACCAAGCTAGCACCATAAAAAAAATCCAGTTTAATACAATGGTTGATATCTTACGAAAGATTGACTGCAAACTAAACAATTCAGCAACTTGGATTAAATGCAAACTAACAATTCAACAATGCAAATCATGCATTATTATATTATGTTAAAATCGAAATCAGGGTTCTTAGGATCTCTCCAGCACAAAATGTCCACCGATTGATCTGTACCAAGAAAATGGTAGTACAGTTGATGATCAAGATTAGTATTTGTTTCGGTTCCATCTCAAGTCTCCCCTTCTCTGTACAAATTAGACTAAAGTTAAGGACAATTTTTGACCAAAAAACAGATAAATTATATTGGAAAGTAATTTTTGGGGCTTACTTGGGAGCAGAGTAACGGCTGTAAAAGAAGCCTTTGGTATCATGTGTCCAAGCAATAGAGCTAAACTTGACCTGCAACACAGGCATTTGTAAAGAGGTTAATAGGCCGATTTATGAAGAGTTCGTTTTGTAAGAAAATGTGTGTCTTCTTACACAAAATGCTTCGATTCATACCCATGATATTGAATCAAGCTCGAATTGATCTGTTGCTCACGTGCATTTGTTGGGACGGTGTTGGGAACTCTGGTTCCAAACATCCGAACGACGATGTTTGTCTCCAGTTTTGATAATGGCAAGCGCCATATGGAAACTAACGTTTTATATTCAAGTATTTCAAGGAAACACCAGGTCTGAAAAAGAATCTCCAAGAAGGCAATGCAAAAGGAACACATGGATACATGACAGCAAGTTCCTATCAAAGGAACTCTGGAGAGAGAATTTCCCATTATATGGGAACTGACATGTGAAGACAAGACTGTTCAATGCAAATCGCGAGATCCTGTCTTGGATAGAACGAAAGCACAGTCTGTTCCTCACACTGGGACAAGTGATCCAACGGTCCGATTGACATTTGAAGTTGACTAAGTTCAAATCAAGTCACATGTGAAGATTGCAAAATTGACATCCAAGACAAAGGGCATTTTGGACAACATGAAAGTAAAGATTCCAACCCAAGTTAAAATGAGTATAAAGCTAAATGAATAATGCTTTGAATAAGTACTTCTCGCAAAAAATATTCACATACGAAGAAACAAGAGAGACAAAGCAAAGAGAAGTCCCTGGCGGCGAGTCTGCGATCTCGGCGACGGTGAATCCAAGTTCCTAGGAGTTAGGGAACTGTGAGCTCAAGGTGTAAGGTTCGATCTGTCTTATGTTTAGTTGAGTTGTTCGCTTAGGAACAAGGTCGAGAAGGCTTACTAGTGTTACTAGAGTTAGGAAAAACTGCTAGGAACAGAAAAGTGTAAGTCTTGTTTGTGTAACTAGGGAACAATCAATAAAATAAGTAGATCGTTCAAAATCCTCCAAGCGGAGGTAGAGGTTTACCCACACAACTAGTTGGTTGTCGTCGGGTTCCTCTATAAAGGAACTGTGTCTCTTACTTTCTATTTTTACTTGCGAACTGTTTTACTTCCGCTGCCATGGGAACAACCTAACCACTAGTTTCCAAGCCCTTACTAACGCGTATCGATCCAACAACATCATTTTGATGGTAATCCAATCATTAAATTCTTGATTTGGCTGATGGAGCAAGGCATGATGCATGACTGCAAATACACGAAATAGCTACATTTAATTAAATCACTAATATCTAACTATCCAAGCATCAATAAAAATAGGATAAGAATATCAAATATTTCCAAATATTACAGTGAAGGGGCACGACAACACAAATAGAGGACCATATGGTGGCTCGGAGCGAACACTATGCGAAGACGCGCTTGACCCATCACTATGCATGGGTGAGATTTCGACTCGTTAAATCCTAATCGGCATGATGTCAGTGAAGAGTGTTTCCAAACTTGCAAGGCTCCTAGAAATGAGAGTGCGCTTGGAATGGAGCCGCACAAAGGTGGAGACTTCGACTCTCATCGAACCTTGATTGGCATGGCGCTAGAGGAGGGTTACCACGTACTCGTCGTGGCTCACGGAACCGAACTCCCGAGTACCTACCACATGCCACCTCTTAGGATAAGCATCACACGAAAGAAGATAAAAGGCGAGCCGAGGCATGGTCAACGACCGTTGCAACAAGTCGGGACCAAAATGTCAAGAGATCTTGCCCCTAAGAATCGACGTATGATTGAGCAATTTTGTAACCCCTCTTTTGGAGGCCATAGTTACCGAATAGGGATGATTCAAGAAGGTTCGAAAAGAGGAGCGAGTGTAATTCAGTTCTTGTTCAGGATCCGAATTTAGAAACCCTCAGGAAAAGGGTCAAAAAAGTATCTGAAGGCTGTTGCACGCGTGCAAAATACATAGAACTACCAAGCTGACTTCCATCATTTCGTTTGCGCATTACAAAAATTAGATCAACATGAGCCTTATATGGATGGAAATCTGAAGAAACTATCTACGTTTTGTTTTTTGACCTCAAGACCAGGAATGTACTCGAGCAGAGCCTAAATCAAAGTTTAAGACCGAGCAGCCTTGTTCTCATGAAAACATTGCGCTGCTATTTTGCAAGGGCTCGATCCGAGGATACAATTATTCTATCAAGGCGATTCAGAATGTGTAACAAATCTAGAAAGAAGAACTACTCTTTGTCTTTAGGAGCTGAAGCCAGAATCCTACTCGAAATAGGTCAAAATTGAGCATGAACATAGGAGCAAGAAAAAGAGAGCTGAGCAAAAGGTCCAAGGACAAACGAGTTCATGTATGAGCAAGATCAGGATACAACCGCTCCCTTCATATCTCAAAGGATCTATGGCTATAATGATATGCCTTTTAAGTTAAGAATACTAACACGAAGATTCAGAAACCAGTGACAAGCCTATCTGAGGGACTCAACGAAAAGACCACGAACGTTTACGTTGACAATATGGTGGTCAAGAGTCGACAAGCAAAGTCCCCTCTAGATGGACGAAGATGAGACACCTCATCATACAATTAAAGCAAGTCTTGATCTAGTACAAGCCTAAAATATTATGCAAAACTCGACATCGATAGCCGCTAGCTTTGATAACAACAGTAAATATAAACACATGTCCCAACGAAATTCTCCAAAGACTAACAGATCAATCATAATGTTGACGCATGCCCAAGAAGAAGGTAGCCTGCAATGGATGTTGGAAGTTGATAGGATAAGCTATTGTTAGGGTGTTGGGGTGGGAACGAAGTGCTCCTCGCTTACTAGAGAAACACTGTCAATAGTTGTCCACCTAAACTATTACGCCACTATTTGTGTAGAGATCTCGGGTTGTCGATCAAAAAACTCTCTACAGGTTATCCGACTAAGCAATTTACCAAGGTTAACTGAACGCACTATTGCATGAAGGATGAAGCTTAGGGCTTTTCGGACTGGTGACCTCGTACTTTGACAAGTCATGAGTGTTGAAGACCTCACCAATGGTAGAGCTTAGAATTAATTGGAAAAGACCTTGCCAGGCTGTTGCAGCGCTACAGACAAGGGCATTTACTCTCCTAGATGCAAAGGAAGATCGATTTAAGGAACTTGGAACATGATTAGTTCGAAGAAGTTCTACCCTTATGGCCATTTTAGGGTCATTACATGTTTTGAAAAATAACGTTTTACACTTTGCATTTTTAAAACAAAAAAGGTCGATTTCGTTTTAATTTTTATTCTTTTATTTTGATTTTGTGCATTTAGTTAAATTGGCCATATGGGGACAATACTTCCAAGAACCCCTCATAATACAAATATATGATGTGTATGAATATACGAATATGCGAATATACGAATATGCGAATATACAATAAAGTGGACACCACTATCTTTGCATGTACACTTACGAGTAAGGCATGGGGGATTTGAACATATTATGTTGCGTGCAATCGACAATACGATTCAAATGAGCAATTGTGTGTGGATAATTTTTGGTAATCAAAATATTATACTCTACTTATATTTATTATTGACATATTGCGTTATATTATTGATATTGCTTGTCCTCTAATTAATAGATATCTTTTTTAGGATATTTATTATATATCTCTACTTTTATTTCAATATGCTAATTCTTATCTAGGATAGCAAGAATCTACTATATATATAAAAGCAATAAGGTTTGGAGCCACCACATTGCGCCACATCATCTTTTGCCACATTTCATTCCCAAAATGCGCCACATCAGATTTTGACACGTGTCATCTCCTCATTAATTCATATAAATTATACAAATATATTGGTAGGTTTGGAAACAAATCTTATTAATTCAAATATTAGATTTGGAAGTTTTAATATCATCCAATATCTTATAAAAAATCCAAATTGTAACTTTGTAAGTTTCTAGAATATTTAAATAAACGTTAATTTCTATAAAAATATATATAAAAAAATTATAGTGGCTTTTTTTTACAACTAAATTAGCTTTAATCTACTGTATAAAAACCAACTAGATTCCTTAAATATTTCTCGAAGATTATATTTAAAGATTATTCATTCCTTATGTAATTCTTAAAGATGTTATTCATAATTTTTTATAAACACATCGGATACAATTTTTTTAATTCTTTAATTATTCCTTAAAAGATTATCCATTCCTTAGAGTTTTCCAATAGGATTTGATATTTTGGTTATAAAATAGATAGTTTCAATAGCATATTTTTTTATTTAAAATATATAAGAGCTTTTGGTGAAGATAATACCAGTTAAACTAAAAAAGACTATACCAAACTAAAATCGTGGATTTTCAAACTACAAAATCATCTATTAAATATACAAAAAATCCAAAACAAAAATAGATATACCAAAATGGAGAAGATATTACCAAACTAAAATATAAAATATAATTTTTTTAATCTTATAGATAATGGATATTCTTGGTTAATATTTAAATAAACTATAATCATCGAGTATAATGTTGACATTTATTTTTTTTAAATGAAAGATGATATATAAGTTATAATTATTTTTTAATTTATAAAATTGTTAATTACCACTATTTTAAATTACCACTATTTTGATTACATGTGGCAAAAGATGATCAAATCGGTAAAAATTGAAATAATCTACAATATCAAGCTTGAGATTGTAATTGCAAGTTCTCTCTTCAAATCTACACATATTCATATATAAAATTTATTTCATTTTGTAATAAGTTCTTAATCATTAATTTTTTTTATTAATCCCCTAAACAAATAGTTTACATTATTTTTTGTGATTTACTAACCTTTATTCATGTTAATATATTTTGTAACAATTAATGTCGATCCTTTTTAATCTACTATGGGTATATAATATTAAAGTTGTAACATATTATGTCACATGGACATGGTGAATTCACATTCCACCTTTTATAACATGTCACGTCATCTAACTATATTTTATTTAAAACCAACTATTATAACAAAAAATTATAAAATAAGAAAATGCTATATAACTTTCCATTTATTACACAACATATCCATTTGCTCCGTGTAATATTTGGAAAGATAATTGGCTATATTAATATACTTTCATTATTTTTTCAACTATTTTTTAAATTATACAGAGTATTATTTAAGTGTAATTTTTTATTGGATATTTGCAACAAAAAATGTGAGAAATATAAATGTCAATAACTACGGGGTATGAAATAGCAATCAAAATAACAAAATATTATATATAAATGTGACTACAACTATAAGAGATATACACGTATAGAGACCCATAATTTATGGTTGAATTTCTTAGGTCATATATAACCTTTTTTATATGTATAAGAGACATGTAATCCAATTATGCTAGATGTTGATTGGTTGTATAAATAAAAAAATATAATTTTTATTATCACGTTGCATTAAAATCATGTGTCTTTTTAATATATTCAAATATATGTATGAATAAGTCACTGTGTCTTCATCACATGTTTTAGGTAGGAAATAAGGCCATCAAATAAGTCGCCTCATTTTCACCACATGTCGTTCCCACGTTAATCCACCTAATTTTTGTCACATATCACAAGTAAGAGATAAGGATACCATATTAAGTCGCCTCATTTTTGTCACGTGTCGTTGTCATGTTAAGTCACCTCATTTTTTGTCAAATGTATCGGGTAAGAAATAAGGCCACCACATTAAGTCATCTCATTTTTTCTGTCGCTACTCCTTAATGACCTCATTTAAAATATTAGACCTTACGTTACTTATAAAATTGATAAAAATTAATTACTTTAATTAAATCTACGTTCAAATATTTTATCAAATTTTGTTAAATGTTGGTTGATCATCATATTCAATTTGTAGATCATACTTAATTCATTTTTGTATTTAATATTAGTATAGTATACGTATAAGGACATTTTATTTTGTATATTTAGTTTATTAATATGATTATGCATTGAATCAATATGCAAAATGATACATTTTCGATATAAAATTCAAGTAAAACTTTAACAAGATTCGCGCATGACACGGGTACTTACGCTAGTTATATCTTAATAAAAAGATATAAATCTCGCATTGTTTGGACTTTGGATGGCAAGTAATTGACTTGCTTGAGGCCCAAGTACTCAGCCGGCCCTAGAGGGCGCGCTTGAACCTCCCCCTCTTCTCCTATAAATACGGTAGTAATTGTCGTTGAAAGGTGTTCTTTTGTTAGCTTATCTCGTCACACACCGACAATTTCATCCCTTTTCGACTTAGGCATTAGAGGTGGATTAAGGGGTCACCCTTTTTCTATTGTTTTAAAGGGTTTTGTTTTAAAGGGCTTGAATGATGATGGTTCAGAATTACAAAGAGACATTGAAGAGAAAAATTGAAAAACAAATTAATTAATATGATCTACGAATAATTGCACTTAACACATGTATCTTCTTATGCTCTATATATATACCACCCTGCATCATCAAAAATTCCTCAACGCATTCTCCACAATTGCAAGTAAATTAGAAACAATGACGACCCCTATTATAATCCTTGCAATTGCTCACCTTTTCATTTTCCTCCCCCAATTGTCCTTTTCCGCCACGCCACAATCTGATCCGGTTAACGCCACCACAATTTGCAACTCGACCCTCTATCCCGGCTATTGCACCAAGATGCTACGAGAAAACCGTGACAAAGCGAGCGTGTACGAGTACGGCTTTTTCTCGTTGAAACGGTCCATTCGACAAGCCAACGGATTTCTAAGGCTAGTGGACAATTACCTTTCGAGAAGTGAAGGCAGGTTCACTGAAGCCGAGATTCGTGCCCTTGAAGATTGCCGGATCCTCGTAGAGCTTAACCTCGATTATCTTACGTATTCGGTCCAAACATTGAGTGTGGCTGATAATAGGACGCTTTCGGATGCTAGGGCGGAAGATGTGCAAACGTTGATTAGTGCTACCCTCACTAACCAGCAGACTTGCCTTGAGAGCCTTACGAGTGCAAATAAGGATTGGAGTCTCAAAACCGAGCTTTCGGCACCTCTGTCCAACGACACCAAACTTTACAGCGTCTCGCTTTCTCTAGTTTCCAAAGGTATGCGCATGAATATTCTCTATGTCCTTATGCATATGTTATAAAAACCTAGCTAGCTTGTATAGATTCGTTTGGATAACATTAGCTACAAACAAACGCTTGTGGTCAATAGTCTGCCACAATGGATAGGGAACGCTCTTTGAGTGCAAATGCCTCATGTTCGAGCCCAGAAAACCGGTGATTCCCGAAAAAAATGCTTGTGATCAATAATCCATCAAATTAATAAGTGATTATAGTTTGAAATATATATATACAAAAAGCGTTTTCTACGTGTTTCATTTATTTAATGAAAAAATTATATAAACAAAAACGAATGAATATATTGATCAGATATCCGCAAAATCGAATATGTAGATTTTGATTAGCGGACCTTTGACTTTGCACGTAAGCCCATCCCCGAAAAAAGGTTGAGACTACTTTGCCTGCACTTTGGGTATATTGACAGAATGACAGTTGACATTTTCAATCCTCATCTCTTCCTCTACTCTCCATGGCCACCACCGAAGCCACCACCAAATGGGTATTTGTGAATTTTGTAATTTTGGTTAGAATTTTTTTTTTTTAAGTACACTGTCCAATGAGACCTCTGGATACAACTTTTAAAGTTTAACGGTTTAACATAGCTAATAGATGTGTAATTCTCATAATCTTATATTATATGCATGTAAAAATTTTGTCACTTGATATCATCTAATGTTAATTTTGATTTATTAGCGTAATATATAGAATAAAATAAAAAAATAGTTTTTTGGGTATTAAAAAGACAGTCACGGGTAGTAACGCTTGACTAGATCCAAGAAATTTTATATGAATCTTGTTGCATTTAATCAACGAATTAAAACTGCAGGATGGATACCAAAGAGCAGGAAGAAAGGAGGATCTAGAGGCGGAAGGACCGAATCTAAATCAGCATTCCGTCACCGTAGAATGCCATTCAAGAAGCCACACAGGGCGCGCCAGATCTTCGAGAGGGGGAGTCGGAGGAAGCTGCTGGCTGACAGCGACCAGATGGCGGTGACGGTGAGCAATATCGTGACAGTGAGCCAAGACGGCACCGGCAACTACAAGACCATTATGGAGGCGGTGGATGCCGCCCCCAATAACACCGAGGCCATCAACGGCTACTTTCTAATATACGTCACGGCTGGGGTGTACGAGGAGTACGTCACCATTGATACGCCTAAGAAGTACGTTATGATAATCGGAGATGGGATCAATCAGACTATCATCACCGGCAACCGGAGTGTTGCTGACGGCTGGACCACCTTCAGCTGCGCTACATTTAGTAAGTCCATTGCTTTTTTCCCTTATACATTATAGTAAGTCATTTATAAAATTTATCCTATAAATGATCAAGGATAAAGCGAACACACATACATAACTTAGATGGTAATAGACAGGAGCTTTCAAGATATGTAGATTGAGGTCTCGGGTTCAATTCCCATTAGCAGTGACGTTAAAAAAAAGATGGATATGGTGGAGTAATTCAATATAGTATAAATGTTAGACTTGATTTATCTGGCCGGATTTTAGATGTAGGATATATTATTGTTCTCAACATCCTAAAACAGTCCTGAGTTTGAACCTAGCCTTCTCAACACATTTTTTGACTAAATGATAATTATTACGGAGTACTGTTTACATGCAAAATGTTTTTCAAGTCATGAATTGCTAGCTGAAATCTGGCCTTGTACACAGCCGTGATGGGAACCGGGTTCGTGGGAGCAGACCTGACCATCCAAAACACCGCCGGCGCCATAAAAATGCAAGCGGTGGCTCTCCGGAGCAGCGCCGACCTCTCGGCCTTCTACAGCATCAGCTTCGAAGGCTACCAAGACACCCTCTTCACCCACTCCCTCCGCCAATTCTACCGCGACTGCGACGTCTCCGGCACCGTCGACTTCATCTTCGGCAACGCCGCCGTCGTCCTACAAAGCTGCAACATCTACCCCCGCCTCCCTCTCGCCGGCCAGTTCAACGCCATCACCGCCCAAGGCCGAACCGACCCCGGCCAAAA
Source organism: Fallopia convolvulus (assembly GCA_964016875.1). Classification (NCBI taxonomy): domain Eukaryota; kingdom Viridiplantae; phylum Streptophyta; class Magnoliopsida; order Caryophyllales; family Polygonaceae; genus Fallopia; species Fallopia convolvulus. The sequence goes on from OZ024734.1 coordinate 7,815,169, forward strand.
CACCGGCACCTCCCTCATCAACTGCACCGTCCTCCCCGCTGACGACCTCGTCAATGCCACCACCGTCAAGACGTACCTTGGCCGCCCTTGGAAGGAGTATTCTCGTACCGTGTTCATGACGTCGTATCTCGACCGCTTTATTAACCCTGCCGGGTGGAGGGAGTGGAGCGGGACGTTCGCTTTGGAGACGTTGTATTATGGTGAGTTTAATAATACGGGTCTGGGTTCGAATACTACTAACCGGGTTACTTGGACGGGTTACCATGTTATGAATTCGACCGATGCGGAGGGTTTTACGGTGTCGAGTTTTCTTCTTGGGGATGATTGGTTGCCGCAGACTGGGGTGCCTTACTTCGGTGGCTTGTCGGAAACTGTATGAGTGTGTACGTGTTCAAGGTTATTGTGTATTAATATGTTACACTAGTAATGTGTAACCATCTAATAAACAAAAAGTTTAACCTTGAACACTATTAATGTGTACAAAAACATGATTTCATAATATAAAGAGTTTAATCTTGAACAATAAAAAGGTTAACCTTCGGGATTAAAAAGTTTAATCCCGAGGTCTCAATCACTATTGATTTTCTTGAAGTATTGGCTTCATTATGCATGAAAAGTGTAACTGTGATTTTATAATATAAAGGTTATTTTTTTTGATAACATAAAATAAAGGTTATTACAATATATATAGTTTAGTTCAGTTTATTCATAAGATTGGCAGATATAGAATGAATATACATATCGGACCATAGAGGGTAGCTTGTGATTCGACATAATTCTGGATGTTCTAGCCCATTATACCCCGTGAAACTTATGTTTGAGGTATTACAAGACTTGGACCTGACCTGATTGGAAGCTTGGAGCTCCAGGTGTGGCTTGTAATAACCCATACTAACCGGGTCATGTGGACGGGTTTTGCCATGTTATGAATTCGACCGATGCGGAGATTTTTACGGTATCGAGTTTTCTGTTGGGGAATATTAGTGTTAGTGCACAAAAAATCGGTCCTCAATGCAGTAATTGTGAACTCTTTTTCTCTTCCGCTCTAAACCATATCTTCTCACCTAAAACCTGCAAAACAATGGACACAGGAGGCGGTGACCCCCTAATCCACCTCCGATGTCTAACTTAAACATCGGAGGTGGATTAGGGGTACAACGAGCGATTTGTCCTTTTGAGCGTCGAGGTACAACGAGAGAACAGTGAATTCCTGAACAGTCGAGCTAAGCGAGTATTAGCCAGTTCAAGTTTTCAAAATATGCCGATATGCACATGTGGCTCCCTACACGTCTAGGGCGTGTGTTTATAATGGAAGAAGGAGATCAGGGGGGTCGACTTTCTATATCTCCTAGGGCTAGTAAGATTGCTTAGAGCCCATGTTAGGAATATTCTCCCCTTCTCCAAGTGTAATTCCATCATATCTGAATGATAGAATCTTCCATTAAGTTGCACAACTTCCATATTTTTAGTAATAGGAAAAAAAATTAAAAAAAATAATAAATACGTGGTAATTTAAGAAATACCTTTAAAGTAGATTACCAAAATAATTATGGTAGCTATGTTTGTTTTATCCACTCACAAATGCCCCGCCTACACCGCCTTATATGTTTTACCATATACGACGACATAGGGCACATAGGTGTACTAATCATAGTGGCCAAGTGGATTGGTCGATGTCAAGTCCCCTAACATGTGTGCGTGCGTGTGTATTCGTATATCCATGAGCGAGTATCATGGGATTTCTATCCATGAGCGAATATCATAGAAGTTATATCTATGAGCGAATATCATAGATTATCCCCTGTTTATGAGCAAAAATCATAAATTCTTTTTAACCTATGAGCGAATGTCATAGTCACATTTATGAGCGAATACCATACATTCATATTTATGAGCGAATATCATAAATTCTTAGTCAAACTATGAGTGAATATCACAGTGCATATTTATGAGCGAATATCATAAATTCTTCTTTATGAGCGAATATCATAAATTCTTATTTATGAGCGAATATCATAAACTTAATCTCACATACACGCATATGTAAAATCCATTAGTGCGATTGACTAATGTTGCGCTTTTATTTTTTTATGCAAGACTCAAGCTAATGCAAAAAGCTGACTTTGTTAAAAATAAACATGAATGTCATGAACCTACAAGACTAAACAAATGAATGCAAAAGCAAAAAACCCTAAGAGCCTCATCAAAACTACATGGGAAAAAGAGTGCCCTATTTACATGACATTCCTAATCCCGCGATCCCTGCACAGGGGAAGACGGGCGATCGCGCTCACGATCAAGCTCTCGCAAGCAATGCTCTCAGATGTAGTTTGATATGCACAATTATATTGTGTATTTAGGAGGAGTTTTAGCATGGGTTTATGGTTATTTTAGGTGTTTTATATGCTATTTTCAGCTAGGAGAAAGAAGACCCGAAGATACATTAGTTTGGAGTTTTAGAGCTGGATTGAAGAAAATTGAAGTTCGCGTCCTGGTGCTGGTGGCGACCGCCGCCTTTGGTGGTCAGCGCATCCGAGTGAAGGCACGTGTTATATTTTGACTGGCCATATCTTTATCAGCTTTATTCCGAGTTTATGTATTTTTGGATAGACTTTTTAGACCTAGTTTGATATATTAGGTTTTAGAGAGTTGCATCTCTCATTCGTACATTATTATCATATTTTTCCTTTCAAAGTTTTTAGGCTTTATTGGAGAACTAAGCCCTTTTGCTTAGTCAGATAGTTTGAAGCATCGTTTGACTTTCAGTTGTGAGATTTCTACTCTTTATCTATTGCATGGAATTATTTTTCTCTCTTGTTTGAATTGTTTATGTGATTGATTTCAGCAATTTCTAGGGTTGTTGTTATTGAATCTCAATTGCTAGATTTAGAGAAATTACTGGTTGAGTTTCTCTATTTCATAGTAGCAAACTGCATTGTACTAGTATCTGGTTGTGCTAGTTTGTTGCAGAAGAGAGTTAAATTGCATTCTAGTATAAAAGTTGGTTGTTTTATGCTAGAATTGTATCCTGATTTTATTCCTATTCTTCATGCTGCTTTTGAATTGAATCTTGATAGTTTCAGGGTTATTCAATTAGTTAGGATTGATAGTATTTGGTTGTGCTATTAATTATCTTTGGAAAGGAATTGGAATTCATGCATGCGATATTGAGTGAATTTATGATCAACTTATCATACGAATGTGGATCTCTGGTTGACTAAGTGTTTTCCCTAAATTGATAAAAATCCAAACTTTATTTGGTTTGCTAGTTTTTGCATGCTCAATAGTTAGCTTAATTTTAAAATTCCCTTTTACTTTAATTGACACAAAATCCATATAAAAAGATAAACAAGCCTCTCTGCGGATTTGACCCTTACTTCCCTAAGACTACAGTCTTTAGGATTGTTAGGACTCTTTTGCATAGCCGTGATTTGCACGACCATTTCACGCCTATCAAATTGGCGTCGTTGCCCGGGAAGGCAATAATTGTCTTTTTGTGTAATTTTTGTGCCAATTTTGGTGTGAACCTATCTTATAGTTCACACCCGTGCTACTAATAATTCACCACTTGTTTTTGATCCAGAAATTAAACGGACTCTTTTCAGAAGTCGTCGAGCTGTGCGTGCGCTACTGCAAGGAATCCGAACAATGGGTGAGCGAGTTACTCTTGGGAGCTTGACAACTCCTAATCTGAATCAGCCTACACGTGCAGTGCAATTCCCAACCCTCAGCGATGGGGTGAAGTTTGAGTTCAAGACAAGAGTAGTCCATCTACTCCCAAAATTCAACGGAACTCCACTTGAGGATCCCATTCAACACCTTGATGAGTTCCGTGATGTCTGCACCAGCATGTGTCCCTCTGATATTACTGAAGAACAGATGAAGCTAAGAGCGTTTTCTTTTTCTCTGAAGGAATCCGCTAAAGACTGGTATCATGCTCTACCTCCTGGAAGCGTTACTACTTAATTGGGTGAACTTGAAGAAGTTGTTTCTGGACAAATACTTCCCTGCAATCAAGTCCAATCAAATCAAGAAGTAGATTTGTAACATAGAGCAATTCCCCAACGAGTCGCTTTATGAATATTTTGAGCGCTTCAGGAAGCTGGTAAAGAGCTGCCCCTACCATGGTTATGCTAATCATGATCTTATTCTTTATCTCCATGGAGGACTCTGTGAGGAAGACAGACGATTGGTCAATTCCTCTTGTGGTGGAAACATCATGAAAAGAACCTATGATGAGGCTCTAGACATCTTTTCTACGCTGGCTGATGAATCTAGGCAATATACTAGAAGAGGTTCTAAAAACTTGTCAGCCTCCAACTCTCACTCAAAAATTGATCAAGCTGATTTTGATGTGCTGAAAGAAGAAGTGAGGCGGTTGAAGCTGAAGGGTACTGCTCAACAGGCTAAGGCGTGTGGAATCTGTAATGACGCCTTTCATCCGACTGATTCATGTCCTACACTACAAGAGGAAGTGAATGCAGTTGGGGGATACCAAATGAAGCCAAGATATGATCCATATTCAAACACTTACAACCCAGGCTGAAAAGATCATCAGAACTTCAGGTGGAGAGAGCCTGAGTCAAAGCTGCAATAGGATCAGTTTCAACAAGCTAAGCCATATGTGCCAAGGCCTCAAGGACAGAATCACAATGCAACCCCTTCTATGGACGACATGATAAAGATGTTGATGCAAAATAATCTCACTCTTCAAAATAATATGACTCAACATCAAAATAGTATGACTCAACTGACTCAAAATCAAGTGAAGTTCCAAGATACTACATTAGCAAGCATTCACAACCTGGAACGACAAATGAGTCAAATCTCTGAAGTTGTAAGCAAACTAGAAGCAAGAGATTCGGGTAAGCTTCCTTCTCAAACAGAAGTCAACCCGAATATTCGCAATGTCAGTGCTGTTACTTTAAGAAGTGGGAAACAACTTGAGGATAGAGAAGTGGAAGAATCTGACGAAGGCAAGGGCGGCGACCGCCGCCTGGATTGCGGAGCCCGCCATCAAATCGAGCTTGGCTACGTCAAAATTGTAAATTTGAGCGGCGGGCAAGAAATAAAAGGCGGCGACCGCAGCTTGGAAAACGGCGACCGTCGCCCGGAAGGCGGCGACCGCCGTGACGGTGATCCAACCTGCCTTGATTTTTCCGAGAAAAGCGGCGACTGCTGCCCAATTGACGGCGACCACCGCCTATCTGCTGAAGCATCCGATGAAGAAAAATCTTCAATTCTCCCTGAATGGAAGCCAGTTGCTCCGTTTCCATCTGCATTAAAACGTACAGAGCTTTTGAAGCAGGACAAAGACATGTTTGAGATGTTTAGAAATCTTGAGGTTAACATTCCTCTCCTTAACTTTATCAAGTCAGTCCCACGCTATGAAAAGTTCTTAAAGCAAATGTGCACTACAAAGCGGATTCAGGACAAGAACAGTAAAAAGAAGGTGAAGGTAAGCGAGCATGTTTCAGCTGTGTTTCAAAAACGCTTACCTAAGAAGTGCGGGGATCCAGGTATGTTTACTATCCCTATTATAATTGGAGGTACTAAAGTTGATAAAGTCATGCTAGATTTGGGTGCTTCCATCAATGTCATGCCTTCTACTCTCTGTAAATCTCTAAAACTTGGACCTATGCATGCCACTAATATCTCTATTCAATTAGCTGATAGGTCTAATATTCGTCCTATAGTTTTAGTAGAGGACGTTTTGGCTATGGTTGATGATCTCACTTTTCCTGCTGATTTCTATGTGCTTAAAATGGAACATGATGATCATGCAATTCCAAATCTGTTAGGGAGACCCTTTCTGAAAACAACCAATACTAAAATTAATGTGAGCACTGGCTCTTTAACCATGAAATCTGATGGTCAAATCATTAATTATAATATTTATGAGGCCATTAAATATCCTTCTGATGATTACTCTTTTTAGGTTGTTGATATGCTTGAGCCTGTGGTGCAAGATATTTTTGATGAAAATCAACTAGATGATGTGGAATCTATTATTGTTGATTCTAGTTTAGATTTTACTCTATCAACTGATATACAAGAGATTGTAAACGAGATGGATTCTTATTATAAGATCCCTCTTGAGCCACCTGGCAAAACTCCTTTACCTGTAACCTTATGATATATGGTTACATGATGCAATCAAGTGCATCCTGTAACCATATATCATATGCCATCTGTTAACATACCTTTTGTGCAAACAACTCTGGAAATTTCAAAGCTATCACATCTATCCATATAATCCATATAACACATATCCATATAGCTCATATAGCACATATATTCATATACCTCATATACCACATATAGTGCATATATCCATATATTCATATTTCACATATAGCACATAGGGTTGAATCTCCGGTCTATACTCACCTGTTTAAGGCAGATACTATATTTCTCCCCCTTGACTTTGACCACGGTCTATTACTTGGGCTCCTATATGTAAACCAATGCAAATTAGGCTATTTACTCTTATAAACTCTAACCCCAAATGCAATAAAATGCCAGAATGCCTTATAACTTCTTGCATATATATCCAAATCCTTTAAAACTTGACAACGATAAACTATATATATAAAGGAACATTTTTCTATTTCAATCCTTTTTGAAAAACTTGATCAAAGGGCTCCCTAATATCATTACAAAGAGAAACCCTAAAATCACTCTGAAATCTTTTACCGAATATAAATCCGATATCGAAAACACCCTCTGAAAACTATAGATCAATCGATTTTCAAATCAAAATCAACTGTAGATCTAAATCTGGAAAAATTAGGAAAATCCAGATAAACCATTAACTAATTAAAAACTTGCCAAACCACGCTTGTACTGTGAAATTAAAGCCCGATAGAAGAAATCTTGTACCAGATCCAACAAAAACAACCGAAATCAAACTTGTTTTTTTTTCCACTTTCGAAACTCTCTGTTGATTGTATTTTCATTCTTATGGTAAGAACAATCTCCATGAACAAATATATACACAATCACGAAGTAAGTCGGCAAAAATTAGAAAAAATTACAATTTTCACCCTAAAATCTTATTTACTACAAACTTTACCCTGAAATAATTAATAATTAACTTTTTTTTAAAAAACTTTTTAAAATATAATAAACTTCAATATAAAATAAATATTACTTTTAAAAACTCACTATATGTCATGCCAATATACTATGCATATGCTATTAATATTATATGAATGCAAAATGACGTATGCACTTTGGTCGGGGATGTTACAACCCCTATCTTTGGAAGCACTGCTCTGACCAGGTAATCCGCCGTTGCATTGCAGAAAATGAGGTAAATTCTCTCCTTACACTTTGTCATTCTGGAGCATGTGGGGGACATTTTGGGGTTCAAAGAACTGCTAGGAAAGTACTTGATGCAGGATTTTGGTGGCCTACCATCTTTAAAGATGCACACAACTACTGTAAATCTTGTGACAGATGCCCAAGAGTTGGAAATATGTCCAGTAGGGATGAAATGCCCCAAACTAGTTTAATTTTTTGTGAAATATTTGATGTTTGGGGTATTGATTTTATGGGACCTTTTCCAAACTCTAGTGGGAATATTTATATTTTGCTTGCGGTGGACTACGTTTCCAAATGGGTGGAAGCGAAGGCCACCAGAACTGATGACTCTAGAGGTGTTGCAGATTTCTTGAAGTCCCATATTTTCAACAGGTTTGGAATTCCCAAGGCCCTCATAAGTGATAGGGGAACTCACTTTTGTAATAGGACAATCACTACCCTGTTAAAGAAGTATCATGTCAACCAAAGAGTTTCTACTGCCTATCATCCTCAAACAAATGGCCAAGCTGAAGTATCAAATAGGGAGATTAAATATATTCTGGAGAAGACGGTGTCTCCTAGCAGAAAAGATTGGAGCCAGAGGCTTGATGATGCATTATGGGCCTACAGGACAGCTTACAAAACACCTATTGGTATGTCACCTTTTAGGTTGGTTTTTGGTAAGGCATGTCACCTCCCAGTTGAGTTGGAACACAAGGCATATTGGGCTATCAAGAAGTGCAATTTACAACTTGAAGAAGTTGGGGAGCTTAGAAAGCTCCAATTACAGGAGTTGGAGGAGGCCAGGATTGAAGCTTACGATAATGCTATTCACTACAAAGAGCGAACTAAGGCTTGGCATGACAAAAATATCTCGATAAAGGACTTCAAAGCCGGTGACAAAGTCCTTCTAATTCAGTCTCGCCTTAGACTCTTTCCAGGCAAGCTAAGATCCCGTTGGGCAGGGCCTTATGTGATTGCTCAAGTCTCTCCCCATGGTGCAATTGAGCTTTATGATTCCAAAACTCATGCTTTATTCAAAGTAAATGGTCAAAGAGTGAAGAAGTATCATGAGGGATTTACCAAGGACACAATTGAGGAGGCTGTCCTAACAAAGCCCGACGTTGAAGACTGATGAATTGGCATTACGTCGAGCCACGACGTTAAATAAGGCGCTTGTTGGGAGACAACCCGGCCTACGTACTTTCTTGTTTTTACTTACTCCCTCCGTTTCAAAATAGTTGATCTTAGAACAAATTGCACACTTATTAAGGAATTTTTTTTACCCAAATTACCCCTATAAGTACACTTTGGGAGATTCAACTAAAAAAAATAAATTTTGGGATATGTGTAATGTGGGGTATAAATAAGGATATAAATGGAAAAAAAGTTAGATAAACAAGTATTTTGAAACAAGAAAAAATGGCTTTAAGAACAACTATTTTGAAACGGAGGGAGTATTTTCTAGCTTAGTTGTTTTTATTTCGTTTTTTCTTTTGTTTTTGGGTGAACTAATCTACAGGTGATAAAAAGGACGCCACGAATAAAGGCGGCGAACACTGCCTAGGTAGCGGCGCCCGCCATTAACTCGTCCCAAAGTGGCTTAGCTACGAAGTGGTGAACGACGACCGCCGCCAAAAAACGGCGCCCGCCTCCCCTGTCGTACGGTAGTTCATTCTTTTCCCCTTTAAAAAAATTAAAAAAATATATATAAAAAATTAAAAAAAAATAAGAGTGCTGAAAGAATACAAACAAAAAGAAGGAAGAGGTGAGTCATAAAAAAAATTGAGGGTTGAAAAAAATAGAGAGTTCTTACAAAGAAAAAGAGAGAGAGAGAGGAGAAAGGTTTCAATCTCAGATCCACCTCAGATCCGGGTAGATCCGACCCGTTCAAGACCACCAAGTGCCCGCCGCCTCGCCGTCGTTCGCTCGCCACCAGTTGCAGCGACCGTCGCTCGCCTCCAGCAACCCTCGCCGCCGGATCTATCGAAGTTCCGAAGATCAAAGCGGCGACCGCCGCCAGCCCGCCGCCTGCCCTCCGCTAAGAATTTCGCTCGCTGCCGCAGTTTCGATCCTCGCCTCCCTCCTTTTCCGGGTATTTCTGGCCTTTTCTGCTCTATTTTCGGTCCCTTTGAGCATTATAATTACCGAATATGAGTACTAGGAAGCGTGGTGCTACTAGATCCGCTCAATCTGAATTTTATATGGGGCGGAAGAAGAATGTGGATGAGAAGGAGTTTGTCTCTACTATATTTCTTGATCCTGCTTTTATGAGAGAGTTAGGCCTAGAGGAGTGTACTAGGCGGATGTTTGATCATGGAGGGTTAGGTAATTTTTATTTCAAGAATGCTCCTACATATCCTGAGTGGACTAGGGAGTTCATCATTACTCTTGAGGATGATCGTGAGGCATCTAGGATTACATTTCGGTTAGATGGTTCTCCGCATGTTTTGAGGTATGATGATCTAGATGTGGCATTTGGTATTACCAAACAGCCTTCTGCATCGGATGATTGGACTGCTGCGAGTGCTCAGTTTACATTTTGGGATCAGTCCATTGGGTCTACTCCATTTGATTCTAAGGGTGGGGAGAAAAATTATAAGTGGTTACATCCTTCTCTTCGATTAGCTCACAGGGTGCTTAGGATGGCTTGGTTTGGTCATTCTGAACCAAACAAGATCAATCATCCTGACTTGGAGGCGGTTTGGAGTTTGACATCGAAGTGTGCCTTGGTGAAAGACTGGAAGGCTTTATTTTTATCTAGTTGTAAGAAGTGTAGGAGTGAGAAGAAGGGCAAGATTGCTATAGGCGGTATGGTTTGTCTCATTGCTGAGTTGCTGGACATTCCTTTTCCTCCTCCAGCTGAGCGGCTTTCTGCTCTCTACACTTATGATAAGAGGTTCTTGAAGAACGCTTCAGTGATTGTTGATGCTGGGACACATGTTGATTATATGTTCGGGCCTATGAGTGTTTATAAGATTCGTCTGCCCATTGATGGTCTCCCATTTGGACCTGAGTATCATCACTTTGATCTCAGACGGTTGTCAATACGTGTTGCCGCTCCTGGTTCTTCTTCTTCTGCTCTACAGGGTCCTCCTCCATCTACTTCACAACCTATTCTAGAGACTGTTCCACAGGACGATACTATTATGCATGAGGATATTCCTGGTTCGAGTATTCGTGTTACTTATGGAGTTGATACTGGTTTGAGTTGGCAGGATGATATGATACGCCGGATGAGCCAACTTTTAGTTCGTCAGGAGGAGATGTATGTACAGTAGTCTGCATTATCTACTTCTATAGACCGGATCCACCAGTTCCATCAGGAGCAGTCTCAGTTTTTTCAGCAGCAGACTAGCTACTTTCAGCAGCATGCTCAGTTTTTCCAGGGCGTGTGGCCCAATTATCCATCATATCCTGACTACCCGCAGTATCCACCGTATCCACCACCACCATCTGATCAGTAGTGGTATTTTTCTCTACTTCCCCTTTATTTTATCTTGTCTTTATTACATTGAGGACAATGTGTGTTCTAAGTGTGGAGGAGTTGAAATTATATTGCTATTGATATGCTATAAAAATTAAAAAAAAGCCATAAAAATTGAAAAAAGGCAAAATAAAATCATGGGATAGACTGAAAACCCGAAAGGGCGGTCTAGGTAATAAGCAGGTAATCTGGCAGGCACTAGGCCTTGGCAAAAATAGATTCAGAGTGATGTGAGTTGGTGAGTCCATTATTGAAAAATGAAATGAGAGTGTTAGGTGAAAACCTGAAAAGGCGCCTAAGCAAAATGAGTGAAAGAAAAAAGAGTGTTTTAGGACTATCTTTTTACCGGTGCAAGAGACATAAGAAGTGGAGTATAGGAGTGATTTGGGTAGGTTTTCATTAGGAGGTATAAGGTGTAGATTTATGAAGATTTTCATTCTCTTGGTTGGCGTTTTTGATAGACTTTTTGGTGGTTAGTTTTTGGTAGGTTGATGTTTGATGTTTTGATGGATATTGAGGATTGCTTGGTGGTTTGAATTGAGCATTATGTTGATTTGATGTTGATGATGATTTGCTCATTTATGTTGATGTTGAGTATGGTGGGGTAGTTAGAGCTTATTTTCTATATGTGTTGTTGTGTAGGTTGGGTGTTGAGCTTGCATGAGAATGCTTTTATTCCTCTTTGTAAGCTTCCTTACATTTGATGATCTGGGGATTATAGTTTTGATGAGTGATAGTTTTCTGAGTCACTCTGGGACGAGTGAGATTCAAGTGTGGGGGAGTTTGATATGCACAATTATATTGTGTATTTAGGAGGAGTTTTAGCATGGGTTTATGGTTATTTTAGGTGTTTTATATGCTATTTTCAGCTAGGAGAAAGAAGACCCGAAGATACATTAATTTGGAGTTTTAGAGCTGGATTGAAGAAAATTGAAGTTCGCGTCTTGGTGCTACCAGGCGGCGACCGCCGCCTTTGGTGGTCAGGACATCCGAGTGAAGACACGTGTTATATTTTGACTGGCCATATCTTTATCAGCTTTATTTCGAGTTTATGTATTTTTGGATAGACTTTTTAGACCTAGTTTGATATATTAGGTTTTAGAGAGTTGCATCTCTCATTCGTACATTATTATCGTGTTTTTCCTTTTAGAGTTTTTAGGCTTTCATGGAGAACTAAGCCCTTTTGCTTAGTTAGACAGTTTGAAGCATCGTTTGACTTTCAGTTGTGAGATTTCTACTCTTTATCTATTGCATGAAATTATTTTTCTCTCTTGTTTGAATTGTTTATGTGATTAATTCAGCAATTTCTAGGGTTGTTGTTATTGAATCTCAATTGCTAGATTTAGAGAAATTACTGGTTGAGTTTCTCTATTTCATAGTAGCAAACTGCATTGTACTAGTATCTGGTTGTGCTAGTTTGTTGCAGAAGAGAGTTAAATTGCATTCTAGTATAAAAGTTGGTTGTTTTATGCTAGAATTGTATCATGATTTTATATCTATTCTTCATGCTGCTTTTGAATTGAATCTTGATAGTTTCAGGGTTGTTCAATTAGTTAGGATTGATAGTATCTGGTTGTGCTATTAATTATCTTTGGAAAGGAATTGAAATTCCATATGCATGCGATATTGTGTGAATCTATGATCAACTTTTCATACGAATGTGGATCTCTGGTACCGCGGTCACAGATGTAGTTCCGCGGTCACAAACCTTGGTACCGCGGTTGCTGTCTAGCGACCAGTGATGCTCGCATTTTTAGTATAGTTTTTAATAGGTTTTCTTTGTTTATTAGGTTTAGTTTTGTTTATTAGGTTTAGTTTTTAGTATTTTTAGTTAGTTTTGCATAAATCTACGAAAAGAGTGGAATCTACGCTATTTTGTGTATTTTGCAGGTTTTAGCGAGGAAAGGAGCTAAATGGAGCTGAATTTGGAGCATCACAGTGAAGGACGGGAAAGTGCAAGATTTAAGAAGTCAAAGCTCAAGAAAACAAGAGGAGGTGTTGAAGAAAACAAAACCCCAGGCTCGTTAACGAGGCTGTAAAGGGTCGTTAACGAGGCCACGAAGAAGAAGATTTCGGAGTATTATTTTATTATTCACCGATCCTGAGCGGGAATTTATTTCCGTATCGGTTGAGTATCTTTTTAGAATCTTTATGGGTTATTAGAATATGTATTTTAGGGTTTAATATCTTTCTAGATTTTATTTCTATCTTTTAGAGATTGTTTCTATCTTTTTAGGAAAGTTTTTATCTTTTAGCCTTTTTAGTTTTTTAGGATTTTCTAGTATAAATACCCTTCTATCTAGCATAGAAAGGGGGGGCTTAATTTTGGAGTAGAATTTTAGAGCTAGTTTTGGAGGAGATTTGGAGGAAGGCCGAAGGAGAGAGAACCGGATCGGAAGTCGGTGACGAGGTTCGGTGACGACAGTTTCCGAGGTTCGTTGATCGAGTGTGTTCGGTGATTGTTTTGTTTTGGTTTTCTTCTGGATCTCTGTAAGACGATATTTTTGTTATTAATTTAAGTATGAGTTTTGTTTCAATGTTTGTTTTTATTGAAGTTTTTAGTTTCTTAATCATGAGTAGTGAGTAGTCTATTTTTCTAGGGTCGGGGTTAAGCCCGACATAGTTGAGCATGTTTGATGAGTAAGATAGTGTGTTGAATGCCTTTTATTTTTATTGAGATTGTTTGTTGTGCTTAATACCGAAATGGGAGTTGAGGTAATTTGAGTTTTAACTTGATTGAAAGAGAAAGTTAGTAACTTGAAGGTTGATATTGTTTGAAAACGAAAGTTTCAAGCTTTAGATCCAAAACAAGCAATTGAGTGAGTTAGTTTATGAAAATAGATTAATTTACTTGTCAAGTCAATGAAAGTTGATGACTCTATCTATTTAAAGGCATGATCTTATCTTCTTACGAATTCTTATGCTTGGCTATGTTGTGGTGTCCCTTATCCTAGATATTTGTTTTATTGAATTATTTCTGATAAATCTTCGTTGCTGAATACTTGCTTCGGTACCGAGTATTAATTAGAATTTTATTAGGTCGTTAATTGGTATTTTTGTGTTCGGTGGTTCGGTAACGATCCTGACAAGGTCGTTAACGAGGCATCTCGTGAGTGATTGTGTTTGATTTTATTTGATTTTTATTAGATTGATAGACAAACAACCTTGCTTCCTGTGGAACGATCCTGACTCCACTGTACTCAGCGGGGTCTTGACTTACAAATTTATTTGTTGGCCGAGAAACCCTATCAACAAATTGGCGCCGTTGCCGAGGAAGCAACGAGTTGTTAGTTTATCTTTGGGATCGGGACTAGCCCGACCCCGTTTTTGTTTTTAATTTTTGTTTTCTTTGTTTGTTTTCTCAGTGTATGCCGGTAGGACGAAGAAGGCTTCAGTTTGATAGCTCCAGTTATTACTCAGAACCCGAACGTTCCCTGCATTGACGACTCCGAGAAAACCGAGCCATGGCCACAGCTGAAGAGATGGCTCGAGAGTTAGAGATCCTCCGAACCCAGATGGAGGCACTGAAAGCCGAGAAGGACGACGCTGATGCAGACAAGGCATGCCAAGCAATACATGCATCCGGAACTGAGGGTGCCAGAATCTCCTATTGTGCTTCCTGCGATAGAGAAACCTTTTGAGATCAAGTCTCAATTTATATCCTTGATTAAACGGGCTCAGTTTGAAGGGAAACCTGCTGAGTGCCCTATGGAGCATATTAGAAATTTTCTTGATTTATGTGACACCATAGCTGCTGAAGGTGTCTCGCTAGAATATGTTCTGTTAAAAGCTTTTAGATGGTCACTTACTGGAAAGGCCCTGAACTGGTTAGAGAGCCTACCTTCTAAGTCTATCAGGACTTGGAAAGCTTTGTATGATCAATTTCTTACAAAGTTTTTCCCTCCTGCTAAGACAACGGAGTTAAGGAAACGTATCACCTCTTATCACCAGTTGCCTAATGAGACATTTGTTGAAACATGTGAAAGATTTAAAGAGATGCTTAGACAATGCCCTACTCATGGGCAACCTTTATATGTATTGCAAGAAATCTTTTTCCAGGGTATCAACGCGGAGACCAAGAACCGCATCAACACGCATACTGCGTGCGGTTTTATAGAGATGAACCCGACAGAGGCGTGGGAACTGTTGGACAAGCTGGCAAATTACGATGTTATGTACGGAACCCAGCAGGCTCCACAAACTCAAAAACGTCTCTATGTGCCCAACCGAGATGAAGTTGACCCCGATGTTAAAAATCAATTCTTACAAGATGAGGTCAACCGTTTGAGAAAACAGGTAAGTTTTCTGAAATCCTCTCAATCATGTCAAGAATGTGGTTCTTCTGTGCATAGTACTTCTGCTTGCACTAACATTGAGCAGGTTAGAACCACTGAGACGATAGCTGAGATGAATTACATGAGAGGACCCTACAGGAACCAACCTAATTATAATGACAGGTCAAACAACTATCAACCATGGGGCAATCAGAATACAAATCATAATTACACAGGGCCCCCGCAAGATAGACGACCTGCACCATATCGACCTCCAGGCCATCAGGAGACACCATCATGGGTTCAAGAGATTAAAGAGAGCATCAACGGAGTGAACAACAAGGTTGATGACGTCCAAGCCAAGCTGAACCGACAGGATAAAAGATGGGGAGAGTTCGATATTTGGAAGAGGAGTGTTGATTCCCAACTAGGAGACCTTGCTACACGGATTCCAAGACCACAAGGGCAACTCTCGGGCCGTCCCGAGGAGAACCCTCGAGGCCAAATAGCAGTGGTACACCTCAGAAGCGGGAAGACACTACCGGAGAGAGTTCAAGCTGAAGAGAAGGAGGAACAAGATCTCGCCAGCCAGCTCGTTAACGAGCCAGCAAGAGCTAGTACTGAGCCTACAAGCCATGATGACGAGGCTCCGAGGATTCCTGACGAGCCCACCCCAGGTAAGTTCTCTAATCAGAGCCCTCCTCTCAATCCCAGGGTAGTTAACGACCCCACCAGGGTCGGTAACGACCCACCGAGGACACCGAACGACCCCAGTGTCGACCCGGTACTCTCACCTCTCGAGCCTAACTTGGTTTCGAGAATGGTGAAAACTCTTCCATTTCCAACTAAGAAATCTATGGACTCTACTGAGAGTAAGTTCAAGCGTTTCATTAAGATTCTTCAGGGCATTAATATTTCCATCCCATTCGCTGAGGCCCTAAGCGAAATGCCGGCTTACACAAAATTCTTGAAGGATATTCTTAGCAGGAAAAGATCTATTACAGAGCTGCAGGACGAGGTCAAATCAATAGCTCTTCCAGAAAAGCTTGGAGATCCTGGGAGGTTTGCAATCACAATCGGCATAGGCAACCACAAGTTCAAAGCTTTATGCGATCTGGGTGCCAGTGCTAGTCTTGTTCCGCTCTCAATATGGTCTAAAGCCAATATGGGACCACTGGAACCAGTAGACATGAATCTGTACATGGCAGATGGGTCAAGTGTCAAGGCCACGGGAGTAGTGGACGATTACCCTATCCAAGTCGGGAAATTCTTTATACCGAATGATTTTATTGTCCTTGATATGCCTGAAGACCCTCATGTCCCCATAATTCTCGGGCGACCATTCTTAGCCACAGCAGGAGCAAGAGTTGATGTGCGAAAGGGACTCCTCACTTTTGATATAGGAGATGAACGGGTGGAATTCAATTTAGATCAAAAGGCCAACGACCCAATTGGAGTGGCACAACTAGAGTTGACTCAACCCGAACTCGACACCACAGTCCCTACCGAGCCACATCTGCCGATCACTGATTCTCCCATGCACAAAGGCCCTACTACAGAGGTTACAGAAAAGTCCAAACCACCTTGGCTTTCGGACTACACTAACAACCCAGGGATATCAAGCTTGCTGTTAGAAGAAGAAGGTCCTAATTTAGCAATTCAAGTGCACAGAGGCAGTAAGGCTAAAGGCAAGATATCTCAAGACCCCAACATCACCATGGCTCTCACACCACAAGACTAGCAAGAGAGCTCGTCGGGCTAACGACGTTAAACATAGCGCTTACGGGAGGCAACCCGCTTTTTAGAATAGGTTTAGTTTATTTTATTTTCTTTTTATTTTTCTTTGAGATTATTTCCTAGCTTTCTTTTATTTTTCTTTTTAGTTTTAAATAGGATAGAAATAAGATTTTTGAGCTAACAAGATTTCAGGAAAAAAGGGGTCGAAAATTCACTCAAGAAGGCTACGGTGGCTCGTTAACGACCCACCCAGGGTCGTTAACGACCCGGTTCGGACGACCCGATTCGTCACAATACGGGGCAGGTAAGTAATTCTAACCTAGTTAGTTTTTCTAACCCTAGCCGCCACCCCCTCTATCCTTACCCCTCCTATAAAAACCCTTCTACCCCTCCCAAAATTCTACCACAATCTCTCCAAACATTCACTCTCAAACCCAAAACTCTCTCAATCCCTTTCCCTTCTCTCCCACCGAGTCAGAAATCCCACGCTAACGACCACCGGAGACGCCATCGTTACCGGAGTTCGAAAGCCATTCACCGTCGACGACGAGCTCGTTAACCACCCCGATTCCGACCCTTGTCCTTTTAATTCTCGGTTCTCCGGTATGATTTCTAAACCCTTGCTTGAAATTGCATGATTGATTATCTATAGGGTTAAATTTCATATCTTGAATCATGATTTTTAGGGAGATCGATGAGCATGCTTAAATTCTGTTCTAAAAATCCTTGATTGTGCTTAGTTGTTCATGTTTTAGGTAAGTTTATTCATGTTAGATTAGCTATTGTAACCCTTTAGTTAAGAAAGCATGAATTTTTCTTGTTCTAGATCTAAAAGTTCGAACTTTGCATGTCAAAATTACGGGAAATTTTTAGCATGTTAGGGATGGGTAATTGAGTAAGTATGGGGTGCTTTTACCCAATGAGGGAATTGTGGAGAATAATAGAAGATTGCATGCTTGATTTGTGCTGAATTAGAGGTAGATTTAATTTCGAAAATTTCTGGTTTTGCTCTCGGCGGGTCGTTAACGACCCACCCAGGCTCGTTAACGACCCTGCACTTCATAGATAATCGATCCGAGCCCAGACTCGTGAACAACCCAATTGGGTAGTTTATGAGTAATTCCGAGGTTAATTTTGAGACCAAGTATGGGGTCTCATACCTATTATTTTTGAGTGGATCTTATCTTGGAAAATTTTCGATTATTTTGTAGGATCCATGGCTAGTTCAAGCAGACCCGCTACCCGAGCCCAGAAGAAGAGGAGGAACCACAGGTCTCCATCTCCACCCCGGGTGGACGATGTGATTTTGAGCAGTCAGAGCCAAGTACGGCGCTACCGGGATTTTATGGAGAAGGACCATTACACCCGATGGTTCTCGAAGTCTAGCGCCGTCTCTACGGGCATCTACACGGATGTCAAGGACGCCTTCATCATCCTTGGGGCCGCACACTTATTGAAGCAAGAGAGCTTGCCACATTATCCGACCCTCACATCCGAGTTCTTGGCCACCTTGGAGACCAACTTCTCATCGAAGATCTCGGCGGGACGCATTCGGTTCCGGCTCGGTAACGAGGACCGTGACTTCACCATGGCGGAGTTCAATGCAATCTTGGAGCTCCCAAACCCATCTAGAGACTATAGCTTGAAGGACTACCGAGTGACCCGCACTTGGAGCTACATCACCGGAGATGTTCAATCCTCCACCGCGGCGCTATCCGGGGCAACCATAGTCAACCCCATCTTCCGGATTATCTTGAGAGTCCTCGCCGCAACATTTTGGCCGAAGAAGGAGTTGAACCGGCCTACAAGAACGGAGGTCGCTTGCTTCCGCACCATCCTCTTCGAGGAGCCCGGCCCTTTGAATTTGGGGTACGAATGGATCTACTATGTCGAGAAGTCCCACAAGTACAAGGAGGTGTGGTGTGGCAATTTGGTTAGCCTCTTGGCTAAAAATCTTGGAGTGGATCTCACCCGTTACACACCGGCCCACGCTCAACTCCTCAACAAGAACTATTGGTATAGTGCCGGGATTTTCGTGCAAGCCGAGGGAGGCTACAAAGTGAAGGTTCGAGATCAAGTCGTCATACCTTCCCTCGACATGTACGAGCTACTCTACGTACCGAATTGGTACGAAGTGTGGACGGGCCAGCCTTACCCATTGGAGCCAAAACCGGAGGATGAGCTCTCGCTTCGGCCATGTCACACCCGGTTTGAGCGGGACGATGTGGACGAATATGAAGAAGAAGATGAGCAAGAGGATACCGAGGTCGTAGGCAATGACACCGAGGAAGCCGACACCGAGGGCGGCATTGAGGAGCTCAACTTTACAGAAGAAGACATGGAGACGGAGGAATTAGGAGGCAACATCTTCGTCGACGAGCCAACCAGGGTCGTTAACGACCATTTCCAGCCACCACCCAACACTGTTAACGAGGCAACCAGCTTCGTTAACGAGGTGCCGCAAGCTCCTGTCGACCCTCCACCAGCTCCTGTGGACCCTCATGCATATGGCTTAATGCCTTACAACCCGGTGATGCATCAAGACCATTTCCAGCCTCACTACCCACCACCTCCTCAGCCCGAGTACACAGGATCGAGCATACCACCACCATGGGCCGAGGATCTTTCTGCACGGATGCAGCAGCTTCACCTTCAGACCGATCACATTCATCGGAGGATGGATAGATGGGAAACCGTCTACTCCGCTCGCATGTCAATGGAGGACGAGCGGCAACGTCAGAGAGAGGCGGAGGATGCTGAGCGTTGGAGGACGATGTATGACTTCATTGGGCACTTTGAGCACTATTTTCCTCCACCGAACCGTTGATCAAGCTCAAGATGAAGTTTCCTTTCCTTGTTTCCACTTTTGTAAGTTTTATGTCTTTCTTTTTCTTTTTAATTTTTTGTTTTCTTTTCTATTTCTTTTCCCTCTTCTTCTTATTTTTCTTACAGTGGGGACACTGTAATTTTAAGTATGGGGTGAGAGAAAGTAGAAAAATTATGTCCTAGGTGTCTTTGTGTAGTTGTTATTTCTTTTAAATTGAAATAATTCGAAAAAAAACAAAAAAAAATTGAAAAATTTGAAAAATCCAAAAAGAGTTTAGAATTGATAGATATCCCTTCTTAAAGTTCTATGATAGCAATCACTAGTTTAATCATATAATTCCTTGCAAACATGTCTTTGAAAGTATAGCCGGATTCTTAAAAATTAAAATTATTGTTTTTTAGAAGAGAATAGCATTAGATGAAATTGAGCACATATACTTTATAGCATAGATGATGCAATCCAACAAAATCTACCTTGTGAGAAATTTTTGGCCTTATAGGGAGAACATTTATAAATCCCTCTTCTTTTTTTGTGTGATTTACTCTCCTTATGCATATTATCTCTTGGAATTGTGATGGTTATCTATTTCTTGAGACCCTTATATGATTTTTAGTTCATTACTTGTGAAGATCATATGATAGAGAACTTATTTTTATGAGCCCTGTTATCCCCTATCTACCTTTACATTATTCCTTCTTTTGATAACCAATTTTGGCCTGAAACCTTTTATTTTTAGCTCCACAAAAATTGTTCCCTAGCCGAGATAAGCTTGACCCTATCCGGGAATTAGGACTTAGATTGGAGAGGTAAAGTTTTGTGTTTTGTTGAAAAGAAAAGAGTTTCTATTTGCTTGAATTAAAGAGTATTTGGGAAGGGTAGATTTGGAAGTCTCTTGTTATTACATGTAAGAAAGGTCTCTTGATAAAAAGATGCACAATTAAGTTTTAAAGGAAGAAATGTATACGGTGGATCGTTAACGACCCGGATGTGGGTTCGTTAACGAGGCAGCAAATAAAAAAAAAAGAAAAAAAAAAGAAAGAGAAAGAAAGAGGAAAAGTTGAAGTGCATTTGTGTTTAAAAATAATATCGAGAGATTCTTTTATTTTTGGTTATGAGACTTTCTAGGATGATAAGTGGGTGAGTGAAAATAAGTGCATAATGAGAGTGAGTTTGGTTTATGTTTTGAGAGTTTTTGGAGATGTGAGTTTTTAGGAGTCTTTGATTCCCGGATATTATTAACACCACATGACCAAAATATTTTCCACGCCCTATTGTTATTACCAAGCCCCATTACAACCCGACCGAATGGAAGCTTCTTTGAAGTTTTTCATTGAGCCTAAGTTCTCTTGATGATTCTTTGCTTGTTTTGACAAATCTTGGGTGGAGAGTATTGGTGATATAAGTCCCAATTTCTACGAGTTTTTGTATATAGGATGAGTTGAGAGATTGAAATTATAAGCCCAAACACATGAGAGTTGAGCGAAACACATTATATCCCTTGAGAGGTTGGATTGTATTATTTTATGTCTATTTAAGTGCACATATGTGTGAGGATGTTAATAGTCTGTTGCTATAATTTTCTTATGTGTAGATGTTGCTTTTTGAAGATGGCTATGTCTTGATAAGCATGATTTGTTTTGGTTTTGGTTAGTATCTTGATTATTGCTTGAGGACAAGCAAGTCTAAGTATGGGGTATTTTGATGTTCGCACTTTTAGTATAGTTTTTAATAGGTTTTCTTTGTTTATTAGGTTTAGTTTTGTTTATTAGGTTTAGTTTTGAGTATTTTTAGATAGTTTTGCATAAATCTACGAAAAGAGTGGAATCTACTCTATTTTGTGTATTTTGCAGGTTTTAGCGAGGAAAGGAGCTAAATGGAGCTAAATTTGGAGCATCACAGTGAAGGACGGGAAAGTGCAAGATTTAAGAAGTCAAAGCTCAAGAAAACAAGAGGAGGTGTTGAAGAAAACAAAACCCCAGGCTCGTTAACGAGGCTGTAAAGGGTCGTTAACGAGGCTACGAAGAAGAAGATTTCGGAGTATTATTTTATTATTCACCGATCCTGAGCGGGAATTTATTTCCGTATCGGTTGAGTATCTTTTTAGAATCTTTATGGGTTATTAGAATATGTATTTTAGGGTTTAATATCTTTCTAGATTTTATTTCTATCTTTTAGAGATTGTTTCTATCTTTTTAGGAAAGTTTTTATCTTTTAGCCTTTTTAGTTTTTTAGGATTTTCTAGTATAAATACCCTTCTATCTAGCATAGAAAGGGGGGGCTTAATTTTGGAGTAGAATTTTAGAGCTAGTTTTGGAGGAGATTTGGAGGAAGGCCGAAGGAGAGAGAACCGGATCGGAAGTCGGTGACGAGGTTCGGTGACGACGGTTTCCGAGGTTCGTTGATCGAGTGTGTTCGGTGATTGTTTTGTTTTGGTTTTCTTCTGGATCTCTGTAAGACGATATTTTTGTTATTAATTTAAGTTTGAGTTTTGTTTCAATCTTTGTTTTTATTGAAGTTTTTAGTTTCTTAATCATGAGTAGTGAGTAGTCTATTTTTCTAGGGTCGGGGTTAAGCCCGGCATAGTTGAGCATGTTTGATGAGTAAGATAGTGTGTTGAATGCCTTTTATTTTTATTGAGATTGTTTGTTGTGCTTAATACCGAAACGGGAGTTGAGGTAATTTGAGTTTTAACTTGATTGAAAGAGAAAGTTAGTAACTTGAAGGTTGATATTGTTTGAAAACGAAAGTTTCAAGCTTTAGATCCAAAACAAGCAATTGAGTGAGTTAGTTTATGAAAATAGATTAATTTACTTGTCAAGTCAATGAAAGTTGATGACTCTATCTATTTAAAGGCATGATCTTATCTTCTTACGAATTCTTATGCTTGGCTATGTTGTGGTGTCCCTTATCCTAGATATTTGTTTTATTGAATTATTTCTGATAAATCTTCGATGCTGAATACTTGCTTCGGTACCGAGTATTAATTAGAATTTTATTAGGTCGTTAATTGGTATTTTTGTGTTCGGTGGTTCGGTAACGATCCTGACAAGGTCGTTAACGAGGCATCTCGTGAGTGATTGTGTTTGATTTTATTTGATTTTTATTAGATTGATAGACAAACAACCTTGCTTCCTGTGGAACGATCCTGACTCCACTGTACTCAGCGGGGTCTTGACTTACAAATTTATTTGTTGGCCGAGAAACCCTATCAACAACCAGCGGTCGCGGTTTTGCCCCAGTGAAGGGATTTCTCTTTCTGATCCAACGCCGTGGTCGCAACCCTCGGGCTCGTGATCGTGGTTATGCGGCTGGTTTTCACTTTCAGGCTCGTCTTCATTCTCGTTCGCTACTGAGATTGTTTGGACGACCTCAATATATCTTTTTCTCGGCTCTTCACGATCTTCTGGTTCATTTTTTCAACGTACTTACGCAAGTACCCTTCTTGAACCAGATCCTCAAGGCACTCTTTATAAGGCTTGCAATCTCCAGTCATGTGCCCCCGTACTCTATGGTACATGCAATATTTCCGGCTTAGGACATCGTCTTTGGGACATTCATCCTGAGAGGGATAACGAAATAGCTCTCATGTTTGGTGCGTGGTAAAATCTTATAGATAGGAATGTTGAAAGCTGTATAAACCGCTCTATCTTGACCTTCCGACGAATGTCCATCTTGCCTAGAGCTCGTAATTGAAGGGCGGTGCATCTTACGACAGGGAGGAGAGGACAATCTTCCTCTTACTTTGGAATTAGCCTCCTCTAAACGCACATACCGGTGGATAAGGTCTTGGAGCTCAGCTATTGTAGAACGAAGACAAAGTGTCAGCTCTTCTCCTAGCTTGCTCTCAACGGGGATTGCCCTTTTAAAGGCTGTAATAGCGGTCTTGTCATCACATCCCTCAATTTCTGCATAGCATTCCATGAATCGATTTGAGAAGTGGCGCAAGCTTTCTCCTTTCTCTTGTTTGAGGCCGAAGAGTGTGTCAAGTGATGCAACATCCCAACTATTAGCTATATAACGCCTCACAAACTTAGAGGCTAGTTGATCCCAAGATCAAATTGATCCTGGCCTAAGGCTCTAAAACCACTTTAAAGGACTTTTACCGAGGCATCTCGAAAACATCTTGCACATGATAGCCTCCTCAAACACCCATAATTCCATTTTATGGGAGTAAGAGGCTATGTGACATACAAGATCTGAATTCCCATCATACAGAGTGAAAGATGGGGGAGAAAACTTTGATGGAGGCCGGGCTTGTTGGATGTCTAAGTGGAATGGTGTCGATATCACAAAAGCCAACTTATGTTCTGCTTGTTCTCGAGCCGATTGCAAGGTACCACCTTGCGCTCTTAAAAGAGCAAGCAGTCTTCTTTGAGTACGCTCAAGAGCTCGGGCCCTCCCTTCAAGCCTTTCAAGGCTAACACTCCGACGCTGACTACGTCACCTCTTTCTTCTCTTTCTTCCTTGATCATGCCTAAGCTCGGGATTTTTGGAAGGATCGTAACGATCGCCTCGCTCGCGCGAAAAGTCGCGCTAATCGTCAGACCCGCGACCGCGGTTTGACTGTCCGCGGTTGCGGCCTTTGTCGTCGCGGTCACGGTCCTTTCTGTCGCGGCTTCGCCCGCGCCGATTGTCATGGTTTTCGGGCTCTTTCGAGTCGTCCGAGGACGAAAGGCTGGACTAAGATGGGTCCGTGGCTCGAGTCCCTTTACGCTGGGACGACTCGTGATGGTGGTCCTGTAACTTGCCCGACCAAAGTGCATACGTCAGTTTGCATTCATATAATATTAGAAGCATATACATGGCATATTGATATGATATATAGTGAGTTTTTAAAAGAAATATTTATTTTCGAATTAAGTTTATTATATTTTAAAAAAAAATTTAAAAAAAAATTAATTATTAATTATTTCAGGGTAAAGTTTGTAGTAAAGAAGATTTCTGAGTGAAAAGTAAAATTTTTTAAAATAATTGTCGACTCTTTTAGAGAATGGCCGAATTCATTTATATAAATATACTCCTCCTTCGTTTCACATTCATGAAGAACCGATCAAAACAAAATTTTTTTTTACAGAGGTGGGGGGTTTGAGATTTGAAAAGAGGAATTGGTGTTTTTGATTGTATTTGTTGGATTCGGTCCAAGATCTCTTCAATCGGGTTTTAATCCTGAGGTACAAACTTGATTTGGTAAGTTTTTAATTAGTTAATAGTTTATCTGGATTTTCCTAAATTTTCCAGATCTAGATCTACTGTTGACTTTGATTTGAAAATCAATCGATTTATAGTTCTCAGAGGGTGTTTTCGATATCGGATTTATATTCGGTAAAAGATTTCAGAGTATTTTTAGGGTTTCGCTTTGTAAGGATATTAGGGAGCCCTTTGATCAAGTTTTTCAGAAAGGTTTGAACTAGAAAAATGTTCTTCTATATATATAGTTTGTTGTTGTCAAGTTTTAAAGGATTTAGAATTATACATAAGAAGTTATAATGCATTCTGGCATTTCATTGCATTTGGGGTTAGAGTTTGTAAGAGTTAATAGCCTAATTTGTATTGGGTTACATATAGGAGCCCAAGTAATAGAACGTGGTCAATGTCAAGGGGGAGAAATATAGTATCTGCCCTAAACAGGTGAGTATAGACTGGAGATTCAACCCTATGTGTTATATGTTCTATATGAGCTATATGGATATATATGTTTTATGAGCTATATGGATATATATGTTTTATGAGATATATGGATATATGTGTTATATGGATTATATGGATATATGTGTTTTATATGATAGCTCTGAAATTTCCAGAGTTGTTTGCCCAAAAGGTATGTTAACAGATGACATATGATATATGGTTACATGATGCACTTGATTACATAGCATATTGCAATGAGATTAAAAGGACATGTGACTGTCTTACCTTGAATTTATATACAAAAGAGACCTACGGGTCGTACATGAAGCCTAAGATGCCTAAGAGATGGTAAATGAGCAAATGAGGCCTAAGATGCCTAAAAGTCGGTAATGGAAAAAAAAGGTCGGTATATGGAAAAAAAAGAAAGGAAAAGTTGATAATGGAAAGGAATTTCAAAGAGCTTCGTAAGTTGGAGCAGTTGAATTCTATGGGACTACAGATCCTGCAGAGGCTGAGACATGGCTTAAGAGAATAGAGATAGTATTCGGCATGATGAGATGCACAGAAGAGGAAAGGTTTGATTTCTCAGTATCACTTTTACAGGGGGATGCTATTGACTGGTGGGAAACTGTTTCATCTACTACAGTACAATGTCCAGTACTTACATGAGAAGATTTTCTCACTGTTTTCAAAGATAAGTATATGCCAAAAGTATATCGAGATGCAAAACAGAAGGAATTTTTGTCTCTTAAGCAAGGAGATATGTATGTGGTTGAGTATGAAGTTAAGTTTACTCAACTATTGCATTATGCACATGTTAATGTGGCTACAGAGAGAGATAGATGCAAGCGTTTTAAGGATGG
The DNA here is from genome assembly GCA_964016875.1 of Fallopia convolvulus. Lineage (NCBI taxonomy): Eukaryota > Viridiplantae > Streptophyta > Magnoliopsida > Caryophyllales > Polygonaceae > Fallopia > Fallopia convolvulus. The sequence goes on from OZ024734.1 coordinate 7,841,290, forward strand.
ATTGTCCTATAATATCCGGAGTAAGATTACGCCGTGGGATTTTCTTACTTTTACAAATTTGCGTACTGCAGCAATTAGAGCAGAGACACTGTTAAACTGGCAGAGGTGGCTCAAATAGTCAAAGAGGTGGACACAACTCGACTTTTGGACGTGGTGGTGATAGAGGACCAGAGATGACAGTACAGATCCGACTTATGTGTACTTATTGTGGTCGATCTCATATCGGAGAGTGTCGAGTACGTACTGGATCATGTTATCATTGTGGACAACAAGGGCACTTTTATAAAGACTGTCCAGCTAGATTCAATGGATCGAATGTTGGAAGAGCAACATCTGAAACAATAGTATAAAATGTTCGATTTTTTGCTATGTCTCAACAGGAAGCATCCAAAGCACCCGAGGTTATTACTGGTAAACTTTATTTACATGATCTTGAAATACATGAATTAATAGATTCAGGATCTACTCATTCATTCATATCATCTACCATAGCATCTCAAGTGCATAAGAAACCTAAACCCTTAGATTACAGTTTAGGAGTACAGACTCCCTTGGGGAATTTGGTAAAGGTACACACAGTGTATCGAGATAGTATAATACGAGTGGATACAGTGGAGTTACCAGCTGATCTGATCTTGCTATTCTTGTATGAGTTTGATGTTATTTTGGGCATGGACTGGTTGTCAAGACATCATGCTAAAGTAGATTGTTATACCAAAGAAGTAGTGATAGAATCGCCTGGGAAATCTAGAGTGATTTTCTATGGTGATAGACAAATGGTTCCCACTTGCCTAATATCTGCAACAACAGCTTTTCGCATGATCAGGGAGGGATGTGAGGCATATCTGGCCCATGTAATAGACCGTACAATTGAATGTGATGAGGTTGGAGATATTCTAGTTGTTAAAGATTTTTCAGATGTGTTTCCAAAGGATCTCCCAGGATTGCCACCTAATAGGGAGATAGAGTTTACTATGGAGTTAATGCCAGGTACTGCACCGATTTCTATTCCTCCATATCACATGGCTCCACTAGAGTTACAGGAACTGAAGAAGCAGTTACAGGAGTTTTTAGATAAAGGATTTATTAGAGCTAGTGTATCACCTTGGGGTGCACCATTTCTATTTGTTAAAAAGAAAGATGGTACCTTACGGCTATGCATAGGGTACAGAAAGTTGAATCAGGTAACAGTGAAGAACAAGTATCCATTGCCAAGGATAGATGATTTGTTTGATCAACTTCAGGGCGCAAAGGTATTCTCAAAGATAGATCTTCGGTCAGGATATCATCAGTTAAAGATAGCTAAAGATGACATTACCAAGACAACATTCCGGACTCGATATGGACATTATGAGTTTTTGGTAATGCCATTTGGTTTGACTAATGGACCAGCAACATTCATGGCTTTGATGAATAAGGTATTTCAACCTTTTCTATACAGATTTGTGATCGTCTTTATTGATGATACATTGGTATATTCATGAAGTAAAGAGGAACATGCTGATCATTTGTGTACCGTGCTACAAGTCTTGAGGGAAAAACAGTTATATGCTAAATTGAGTAAGTGTGAATTCTGGTTGGATCATGTGGTATTTTTAGGACACATAATATCTGAAAGAGGTATAGAGGTTGATCCTAAGAAGGTTGAAGCGGTGGTAAATTGGAAAGCACCAACTACAGTTACAGAAGTTTGTAGTTTTCTTGGGATGGCTGGATACTATAGAAGATTCGTTGAAGGATTCTCTATTGTAGCTGCACCACTCACTAAATTGTTGTGGAAGAATGCTCCATTCCACTGGAATTATGCGTTCCAACAAAGCTTTGATGAGCTAAAGCACCGTCTCACTACAACACCAATACTGACAATTCCTACAGGTACAGGAGGATTTGTTGTTTACACTGATGCTTCATATCAGGGTCTTGTTTGTGTTTTGATGATGAATGGAAAAGTAATTGCTTATGCATCACGACAGTTACGACCACATGAAGTTTCTTATCATGTACATGATTTAGAGCTGGCAGCAGTAGTTTTTGCCCTAAAGATTTGGCGGCATTATCTATATGGGGAAACATTCCAAATCTTTACAGATCATAAGAGTTTGAAGTTTTTGATGCGCCAAAGGGAATTGAACATGCAGCAGAGGCGCTGGATGGAACTACTGAAAGATTATGATTGTACAATCGAGTATCATCCGGGAAAGGCAAATGTTGTAGCAGATGCTTTGAGTAGAAAGTCCAGTGGTATGATGGCCAACATGCACATGGCTTCATTGTCAGATTTGATTGCTTTGCGAGGTCTAAGTGCCAAACTACAGTTTGACACAGATGGAGTACTGTTTGCTACTTTGGAAATTCGGCCAGTGTTGAGACAAAAAATTAAAGATGCACAAGTAAGAGATGAAAAGTTGGCAGAAATTATTGAACAAGTGTAACCAGGTAAAGATACGCCATTTGTTATTCAGGATGGCACATTGATGTTTGGCACCAGATTATATGTACCTGATGTTGATGATCTGAGACGGGAAATTTTAGATGAGGCACATAATGCATCATATGCTATGCACCCTAGCACGACAAAGATGTATCATACCTCTAGACAACATTATTGGTGGCCAAGGATGAAGAAGGAGGTTGCTGAATTTGTTTCTAAATGTCTTACTTGTCAACAAGTCAAAGCAGAACACCAAGCACCTACAAGTATGCTCAAACCTTTATCTATTCCAGTCTGGAAATGGGAGCGGATTACGATGGATTTTGTTGTAGGATTACCACGAACACAGAAAGGAAATGATGCTATCTGGGTGATTATTTATAGATTGACTAAGTCAGCACATTTCTTGCCTATATGTTGGGGTTGTTCATTGCATCAATTGGCAGAGATATACATAAAGGATATTGTTCGACTTCATGGAATACCAATTTCCATTGTATTAGATAGAGATCCTAGATTTACTTCTCGTTTTTGGGAAAGTATTCAAACAATTATGGGGACCAAATTGCATTTCAGTACAGCTTATCATCCTCAGACAGATGGACAATCAAAGAGGACTATACAGACCTTAGAAGAAATGCTTCGTACTTGTGTTATTGAGTTTCAGGGTTCATGGGATAGGTATATTCCACTGATGGAATTTGCTTACAATAATCAATTTCACAGCAGCATTGGGATGGCACCATATGAGGCATTGTATGGAAGGAAATGTCGAAGTCCTTTATATTGGGATAAAGAGGGTGCAGAAATTTTAGAAGTGCCAGAGATTATACAAGATACAGTAAGATTGATATTGTTAAGAGCAAAATGAAGGCGACACAAGATAGACAAAAGAGCTATTTTGATCAGCATCGCAAGGAAATGGAATATCAGGTTGCTGATAAAGTATTCTTATGGGTTTCTCCATGGAAAGGTGTCATGAGATTTGGTAATAAAGGAAAACTGAGTCCTTGGTATATTGGGCCATATGACATCATAGAGAAAGTGGGACCGTTGGCATACAAATTAGCATTGCCTTCAGAATTGGCTCAGATTCATAATGTTTTCCATGTTAGTATGTTACGACGGTATCGATCTGATCCATCACATGTGCTAAAAGATTCAGAAGTACAACTTTGTTGAGAGGGTTTCTTGACAACAAATAAATTTATAGTCAAAACCCCGCTGAGTACAGCGAAGTCAGGATCGTTCCACGGGAAGCAAGGTTGTTTGTTTATCAATCTATTAAAAAGCAAACAAAAACAAAAAAACACACTCACAAGTAGCCTCGTTAACGACGTTGTCAGGGTCGTTAACGAAACACCAAAAACAAAAATACTCAAATAACGACCTAAATAAATTCGGTACCGAGGCAAGTAACTCAACAACGAAAATTCGCTAAAAATAATTCAAATAAAATAAAGATCTAGGACTAGGGACACCACAACATAGCCAAGCATATAAACTCGTAAGAAGATAAGATCATGCCCTTAAATAGATAGAGTCATCAACTTCCGTTGACTATCAAGTAAATTAACCAACTTTCGCATCCTAATTCACTTAATTGTTTGTTTTGGATCTAAAGCTTGAAACTTTCGTATTCAAACAACATCAACCTTCAAGTTACTAACTTTCTCTTTCAATCAAGTTAAAAACTCAAATTACCTCAACTTTCGTTTCGGTATAAACACAACAAACAAACTCAATAAAAGATAAAAGACATTCAACACACAATCTTACTCATCAAACATGCTCAACTATGTTGGGCTTAACCCCGATCCTAGAAAAGAAGACTACTCACTAATCATAATTACTAAACAAATAAACTCCATATGAGAAAACATTGAAAAACAAATCACTATTAAATTAAAATAGAAAAATCTGTCTTACAGAAGTTAAGAAGAAAATCTAAAAAGAACAAAACACCGAACCAAAACTCGATCAACGAACTCGGTAACTTTCGTCCACCGACCCTCGTACTCGACTCGCCCTCGGTTCTTCCTCTTCTTCTCTTCTCTAATTCGACTTCTAGAATTGTCTCCCCCTCCTCTCTCCTCTCCCTCCTATGCTAGATAGAAGGGTATTTATACTAAAAAGCTACAAACTAAAAAAAACTAAAAGATATAAACTTTCCTAAAAAGATAGAAATAAAACTCTAAAAGATAGAAACAAAATCTAAGAAGATAATAAGACCTAAAATACATACTCTAATAACCCTAAAAGATTCTAAAAAGATACTCAACCGACACGGAAATAAATTCCCGCTCTGGATCGGTGAATCATAAAATCAACCTTCAAATCTTCTGCTTCGTGGCCTCGTTAACGAGCCCTCACAGCCTCGTTAACGAGCCTGGGCTCTGTTTTCTTCCAGACTTCCTCTCGTAATCTTGAGCTCTGACTTCTTCAATCTTGTATTCCTCCGTCTTTCACTGTAATGCTCCAAATTCAGCTCCATATAGCTCTTTTCCTTGCTAAAACCTACAAAATACACAAAATAGCGTAGCTTCCACTCTTTTCATAGAAATATGCAAAACTATATAAAAACACTCAAAACTAAACCTAAACTTAACAAAACTAAACCTAATAAGCAAAGAAAACCTACTAAAAACTATACTAGAAATGCGAACATCAAAATACCCCATACTTAAACTTGCTTGTCCTCAAGCAATCAACAAGACACAAATCAAAACCAAAACAAACATACTCATCAAGACATAGCCATCTTCTAAAAAGCAACATCTACACATGAGAAAAATATAGCAAAAGACTATTAACGTCCTCACACATATATGTACTTAAATAGACATAAGATAATACAATCCAACCTTACACGGGATATTGTGTTTCTCTCAACTCTCAAGTGTTTTAGGCTTATAAATTCAATCTCTCAACTCATCTTATATACAAAAACTCATAGAAATTGGAACTTATATCACCAATACTCTCCACCCAAGATTTGTCAAAACAAGCAAAAATCATCAAGAGAACTTAGGCTCAATGAAAAACTTCATAGAAGTTTCCATTCGGCCGGGTTGTAATGGGCTTGGTAAAGACAATAAGGCATGGAAATATTTGTGTCATGTGGTGCTAATAATATACGGGAATCAAAGACTCCTAAAAATACACACTTCCAAAACTCTCATAAAAGAACATATACCAAACTCACTCTTCTTTTTACACTTATTCTCACTCACCCCTTATCATCCTAGAAAGTCTCATAACAAATAAAAGAATCTCTGATATTATCTATAAATACAAATGCACTTCAACTCTTCACTCCCTTTTTTTTTTCTATTCCTTTTTTTTGTTTTATTTTTCTCTTTCGCTGCCTCGTTAACGAACCCACTTCAGGGTCGTTAACGAGCTTCCGTGTACATTCTTTCCTTTCTTTCTCACCTCCATCAAATACTTTATTTTGTGCATCTTTTGCTTATCAAGAGATCTTTCTTATTACATGTAAAAACAAGAGATTTCTAATCTACCCTTCCCGAATATCCTTCAATTGAAGCAAAATATAAGCGACTTCTCTTTTTTTTAACACACAACAAACTTACCTCTCCAATCTAAGTCCTAATTCCCGGATAGGGTCAAGCTTATCTCGGCTAGGGTATACTTTTGTGGAGCTAAGAATAAAAGGCTTCAGGCTAGAATTGGTTATCAAAAAGAAGGATCATGTAAAGGTGGATAGGGAATAATAGGGCTTATAAAAATAAGTTCTCCATCATATGATTTTCACAAGTAATGAACTAAAAATCTCATACGGGTCTCAAGAAATAGATAACCATCACAATTCCAAGAGATAATATGCATATAGAGAGTAAATCACACAAGAAAAGAAGAGGGATTCATGATGTTCTCCCTATAAGGCCAAAAATAACTCACAAGGTAGATTTTGTTGGATTGCATCATTTATGCTATAAAGTATATGTGCTTAATTTCATCAAATGCTATCTTCTTCTAAAACAAATAATTTCAAGTTGAGAATCTGGCTATACTATTAAAGACATGCTTGCAAGAAATTATATGATTAAGTTAGCGACTGCTATCATAGAACCTAAGAAAGGGATATCTATCAATTCTAAAACTTTTTTTTTTTAGATTTTTCATCTTTTTTTCGGTTTTTTTTTCGATTTGCAACATAAAGAAATAAAAACTACATAAAACACATAAACACCTAGGACACAAGTTTTCTATTTTCTCCCACCCCATACTTAAAATTACAGTGTCCCCACTGTAAGAAAAATAAGAAGAAGGAAAAGAAATAGAAAAGAAAACAACAAAAAGATTAAAAAGAAAAAGAAAACAACAAAACTTACAAAGTTTCAAAAGTGGGAAACAAGGAAAAACTTCATCTTCGGGCTGAATCAACGGTTTGGTGGAGGAAAGTAGTGCTCAAAGTTCGCCATGAAGTCATACATCGTCCTCCAACGCTCAGCGTCATCCGCCTCTCTCTGAAGATGCCTCTCATCCTCCATCGACATGCGAGCAGAATAGACAGACTCCCATCTATCCATCCTCCTATGAATATGATCCTGCTGGAGGTGAAGCTGCTGCATCCGTGCAGAAAGATCCTCGGCCCATGGTGGTGGTATACTCGATCATGTGTACTCGGGTTGAGGAGGTGGTGGGTAGTGAGGCTGGAAGTGATCTTGATACATCACCGGGTTGTAAGGCAAGAGTCCATAGGAATGAGGGTCAACAGGGGCTGGTGGTGGGTCGACAGAAGCTCTCGGCACCTCGTTAACGAAGCTGGGTGCCTCGTTAACAATGTTAGGAGGGGGCTGGAAATGGTCGTTAACGAGCCTGGTGGGATCGTCAACGAGGACATTGCTTCCTAAGACTTCCGTGTCGATGTCTTCTTCCTTGTAATTTAGCTCTTCAGTTCCGCCCTCGGTATCGGCCTCTTCAGTGTCGGTTCCTACTACCTCGGTATCCTCTTCTTCATCTTCATCTTCATCTTCATCCATGGCTTCTACTTCTCGCTCAAACCGGGATTCACATGGCCTAAGCGAAAGCTCATCCTCCGGCTTAGGTTCCAATGGGAAAGCATGTCCCGTCCATGCCGCGTACCAATTCGGTACGTAGAGAAGCTCAAAGTTGTCGAGGGTCGGTGTAACGATGCGATCTTGAACTTTCACCTTGAATCCTCCCTCGGCTTGAATGAAGACACCGGAGCTATACCAATAATTTTTGTTGAGGAGTTGGGCGTGAGCCGGTGTGTAGCGAGTGAGATCGACTCCAAGATTCTTAGCCAAGAGGCTAACCAAGTTGCCACACCAAACCTCCTTGGACTTGGTTGATTTCCCGATGTAGTAAAGCCACTCGTACCCCAAATTTAAGGGGTCGGGTTCGTCGAAAAGGATGGTGCGGGAAACAAGCAACTTCCGTCCTTGTAGGCATGTTCAACTCTCTCTTTAGCCAGAATGTCGCGGCTAGGACTCTGAGAATAATCCTGAAGATGGGGTTGATGATGTTTGGCCCGGATAATGCCGCGGTGGAGGATTGAACCTCCCCGGTGATGTAGCTCCAAGTGTGAGTCACTCTGTAGTCCTTCAAGCTGTAGTCTCTAGACAGGTTTGGGAGCTCTAAGATTGCGTTGAACTCCGCCATTGTGAACTCACGACTCTCATTACCGAGCCGAAACCGGATTCGTCCCGCCGAGGTTTTCGACGAGAAGCTAGTCTCCAAGGTGGCCAAAAACTCGGATGTGAGGGCCGGATAGTGTGGTAAATTCTCCCGCTTCAGGAGATGAGCGACACCAAGGATAACAAAGGCCTCCTTGACGTTCGTGTAGATCCCCGTGTTGACAACACTGGACTTTGAGAACCAGCGGGTGTAGTGGTCCTTCTCCAGAATATCACGGTAACGACGTACTTGGCCCTGAGTGCTCAAAATCACGTCATCCACACGAGGTGGAGATGGGGACCTATGGTCGGTGTAACGATGCGATCTTGAACTTTCCGATTTTAATCTACCTTTAATTAAAGCATACATCAAGCATGCAATCTTCTATATTTCTCCACCAATCCCATGATCAGATATAAGCACCCTATAATTGCTCGATTACCCATCCCGAACATGCTAAAATTACCCAAAATTTTGACATGCAAAGTTTGAACTTAAGACTAGAACAAGAAAAATTCATGCTTTTCTAATTAGAGTGTTGCAATAGATAATCTAACATGAATAATCTTTCCTAAAACAAGAGCAACTAAGCACAATCAAGAATTTTTATGAGCGAAAACCAAGCATGCCAATCGACCTCTCTAAGAACAAGATCCAAGACATGCAATTTCGAGTTAGGGTTTAGAAATCATACCGGAGAATCGAGAAATTGAAGAACAAGAGGTCGGAATCGGGTGGTTAACGAGCTCAGATCTCGTCGGTGAGAAAATCGGGTTTCCGGGCTTCGATAACGATGGCCTCTCGGTGGTCGGTGGAGTGAAGGATTCCGAACGGTGGGAGAGGGATTTCGAGCTCTTTGGTTGGGTTTTTTAAGAAGTATGGAATTGGGAGAGTGTGGTGGTAGATTTTTGGAAGGGGTAAAAGGGTTTTTATAGGAGAGGGAAGGGATAGGAAGGGGTAGAGGGTGGCGGCTACGGTAGTAAAAGATAGATTAGGTTAAAAAAAAACTTACCTGCCCCGTTTTTTACGAGTTGGGTCGTCGAACCGGGTCGTTAACGACCCTGGGTGGGTCGTTAACGAGCTGTCGTAGCCTCTTGGAGTGATTTTTCGATCCCTTCTCCTGAAATCTTGTTAGCTCAAAAATTCTAATTTCTATCCTGACTAAAACTTAAAAAGAAAACGAAAGAAAGCTAAGAAAAATAATCTAAGAAAAAAAAAGAAAAAAGAGAAACTAAATCTATTCTAAAAGCGGGTTGCCTCCCGTAAGCGCTATTTTTAACGTCGTTAGCCCGACGAGCTCTTTTTTTTGCTCATGGTGGTTCATGTGTAGCCATGTTGGGGTCTTGAGGTACCCCACACTTAGCCTTGCAGCCTCTGTGTGCTTGAGTTGCTAAATTTGGACCTTTTTCTTCTATCAACACGCCCGATATTCCTACATGATGGTAAGTGAAGTCCGGGAACCAAGGTGGTTTGGACTTTTTTGTAGTACATATAATAGGGCGTGGTGTAGGAACAAAAGATAAGGAACAATCCTGCTCCTTTTTAGCCGATTCATAATTAGAGTACTTACCTTGGTTGTACTCTTGCACGTGGGACTCGGTGATTGGCCAATGAGACTCGGTAGTGACGGTTGTGTCGAGTTCTGGTTGAATCAACTCGATTTGTGCGACTCCAACTGGGTCATTGGCTTTTTGATCCAAGTTGAATTCCACCCATTCTTCTCCGATATCAAAAGTGAGGAGTCCTCTCCGCACATCAACTTTTGCACCTGCTGTGGCTAAAAATGGTCGACCGAGAATTATGGGGACATGAGGGTCTTCAGGCATATCAAGGACGATAAAATCGTTCGGTATAAAGTATTTCCCGACTTGAATAGGATAGTCATCCACCACTCCTGTGGCCTTGACACATGACCCATCTACCATGTACAAATTCATGTCTACCGGCTCTAATGGTCCCATATTAGCTTTAGACCAGATTGAGAGAGGAACGAGACTAGCACTGGCACCCAGATCGCATAAAGCCTTGAACTTGTGGTTGCCTATGCCGATCGTTATTGCAAATCTTCCTGGATCTTCTAGCTTTTCCGGTAGAGCTATTGATCTGACTTCATCTTGTAGCTCTGTAATGGATCTTTTCCTGCTAAGAATATCTTTCAAAACCTTTGTGTAAGCCGGCATTTCGCTTAGGGCCTTAGCGAATGGGATGGAAATATTAATGCCCTGAAGAATTTTTACGAAATGCTTGAACTTACTCTCAGTAGAGTCCATAGATTTCTTAGTTGGAAATGGAAGAGATCTAACCATTCTCGGAACCAAGTTAGGTTCGAGAGGTGAGAGTACCGGGTCGACACTAGGGTCGTTTATTGTCCTCGGCGGGTCGTTACCGACCCTGATGGGGTCGTTAACTACCTTGGGGTTGAGAGGAAGGCTCGGTTTAGAGAACTTACCTGGGGTAGGGTCGTTAGATACCCTCGGAGCCTCGTCACCCTGGTATATGGGCTCGTTATTTGCCCTCGCTGGCTCGTTAACGAGCCGTTTGGTGACGTCTTGTTCCTCCTTGTCTTCAGCTTGAACTCTCTCTGGTAATGTCTTCCCGCTTCTGAGGTGTACCACAGTTATTTGGCCTCTCGGGTTCTCCTCGGGGCGGCCTGGGAGTTGTCCTTGTGGTTTTGGAATCCGTGCAGCTAGGTCCCCTAGTTGGGAATCAACACTCTCTTCCAAATATTGAACTCTCCCCATCTTTTATCTTGTCGGTTCAGTTTGGCTTGAACTTCATCAACTTTGTTGTTCACTCCGTTAATGCTTTCCTTTATTTCCTGAACCCATGATGGCGTCTCCTGATGGCCTGGAGGTCGATATGGTGCAGGTCGTCTATCTGGTGGGGGCACTGCATAGTTTTGACTTGTATTTTGATTGCCCCATGATTGATAGTTGTTCGACCTGTGATGGTAACTAGGATGGTCCCTGTATGGTCCTCTCATATAATTCATCTCAGCTATTGTCTCGGCGGGTCTAACCTGCTCAATGTTAGTGCAAGCAGAAGTACTATGTGCAGAAGAACCACATTCTTGACATGATTGAGAGGATTTCAGAAAACTTACTTGTTTCTTCAAACGGTTGACCTCATCTTGTAAGAATTGATTTTTAACATCTGGGTCAACTTCTTCTCGGTTAGGTATGTAGAGACGTTTTTGAGTTTGTGGAGCTTGCTGGGTTCCGTACATAGCATCGTAATTAGCCAGCTTATCCAACAGTTCCCACGCCTCCGTTGGGTTCATCTCTATAAAACCGCACGCAGTATGCGTGTTGATGCGGTTCTTGGTCTCTGCGTTAATACCCTGGAAAGAGATTTCTTGCAAAACATATAAAGGTTGCCCATGAGTAGGGCACTGTCTAAGCATCTCCTTGAATCTTTCCCATGTTTCAACGAATGTTTCATTAGGCAACTGGTGATAGGAGGTGATGCGTTTCCTCAACTCCGTCGTCTTAGCAGGAGGGAAGAACTTTGTAAGAAATTGATCGTACAAAGCTTTCCAAGTCCTGATAGACTTAGAAGGTAGGCTCTCCAACCAGTTCAGGGCCTTTCCAGTAAGAGACCATCTAAAAGCTTTTAATAGAACATATTCTAGTGAGACACCTTCAGCAGCTATGGTGTCACATAAATCAAGAAAGTTTCTAATATGCTTCATAGGGCACTCAGCAGGTTTCCCTTCAAACTGAGCCCGTTTGATTAAGGATATAAATTGAGATTTGATCTCAAAAGGTTTCTCTATCGCTGGAAGCACAATAGGAGATTCTGGAACCCTCAGTTCCGGATGCTTGTATTGTTTGGCATTTCTTGGATAGACATCAAGCTCTTCTTGTAAACGAGCTCGTTGACGCTCAGCTTCGGCGTCTGCGCCGTCCTTCTCGGCTTTAAGTGCATCCATCTGAGTCAGGAGGATCTCCAACTGTTGAGCCATCTCTTCTGCCATGGCCATGGCTCGGTTTTCTCGGAGTCGACGATGCAGGGAACGTTCGGGTTCTGAGTAATAACCAGTGCTATCAAATTGAAGCCTTCATCGTCCTACCGGCATACACTGAGAAAAACAGACAAAGAAAACAAAAATTAAAAACAAAAACGGGGTCGGGCTATTCCCGAACCCAAAGATAAACTAACAAACTCGTTGCTTCCCCGGCAACGGCGCCAATTTGTTGAGAGGGTTTCTTGACAACAAATAAATTTATAATCAAAACCCCGCGGAGTACAGCGAAGTCGGGATCGTTCCACAGGAAGCAAGGTTGTTTGTTTATCAATCTATTAAAAAGCAAACAAAAACAAAAAAAAGACTCACAAGTAGCCTCGTTAACGACGTTGTCAGGGTCGTTAACGAACCACCGAAAACAAAAATACTCAAATAACGACCTAAATAAATTCGGTACCGAGGCAAGTAACTCAGCAACGAAAATTGGCTAAAAATAATTCAAATAAAACAAAGATCTAGGACTACGGACACCACAACATAGCCAAGCATATAAACTCGTAAGAAGATAAGATCATGCCCTTAAACAGATAGAGTCATCAACTTCCGTTGCCTATCAAGTAAATTAACCAACTTTCGCATCCTAATTCACTTATTTGTTTGTTTTGGATCTAAAGCTTGAAACTTTCGTATTCAAACAACATCAACCTTCAAGTTACTAACTTTCTCTTTCAATCAAGTTAAAAACTCAAATTACCTCAACTTTCGTTTCGGTATAAACACAACAAACAATCTCAATAATAGATAAAAGGCATTCAACACACAATCTTACTCATCAAACATGCTCAACTATGTCGGGCTTAACCCCGATCCTAGAAAAGAAGACTACTCACTAATCATAATTACTAAACAAATAAACTCCATATGAGAAAACATTGAAAAACAAATCACTACTAAATTAAAATAGAAAAATCGTTCTTACAGAAGTTAAGAAGAAAATCGAAAAAGAACAAAACACCGAACCAAAACTCAATCAACGAACTCGGTAACTTTCGTCCACCGACCCTCGTACTCGACTCGCCCTCGGTTCTTCCTCTTCTTCTCTTCTCTAATTCGACTTCTAGAATTGTCTCCCCCTCCTCTCTCCTCTCCCTCCTATGCTAGATAGAAGGGTATTTATATTAAAAAGCTAAAAACTAAAAAAAACTACAAGATATAAACTTTCCTAAAAAGATAGAAATAAAACTCTAAAAGATAGAAACAAAATCTAAGAAGATAATAAGACCTAAAATACATACTCTAATAACCCTAAAAGATTCTAAAAAGATACTCAACCGACACAGAAATAAATTCCCGCTCAGGATCGGTGAATCATAAAATCAACCTTCAAATCTTCTCCTTCGTGGCCTCGTTAACGAGCCCTCACAGCCTCGTTAACGAGCCTGGGCTTTGTTTTCTTCCACACTTCCTCTCGTAATCTTGAGCTCTGACTTCTTCAATCTTGTATTCCTCCGTCTTTCACTGTAATGCTCCAAATTCAGCTCCATATAGCTCTTTTCCTTGCTAAAACCTACTAAATACACAAAATAGCGTAGATTCCACTCTTTTCATAGAAATATGCAAAACTATCTAAAAACACTCAAAACTAAACCTAAACTTAACAAAACTAAACCTAATAAGCAAAGAAAACCTACTAAAAACTATACTAGAACTGCGAACATCAAACTTGCAGAGAATTTGAGCTACATAGAGGAACTAGTCATGATAGTGGATTACAGAATCAAACAGTTGCGGAATAGGGAGATTCCGATGGTTAAAGTAATTTGGAAGAATCATGATATAGAGGAAATGACTTGGGAAACTGAGGATAAGATGAGAAAGTCATATCCGCATTTGTTTAATGGTAATTGATTCCCTATCATCCTGCATCATATGAAGAGATAGTGAATTTTGAGGACAAAATTCTTATAGAGGGGGAGGATTGTAACTTTCCCGACCAAAGTGCATACGTCATTTTGCATTCATATAATATTAGAAGCATATACATGGCATATTGACATAATATATAGCGAGTTTTTAAAAGTAATATTTATTTTCGAATTAAGTTTATTATATTTTTAAAAAAGTTTTTTAACTAAAAATTAATTATTAATTATTTCAGGGTAAAGTTTGTAGTAAAGAAGATTTCTGGATGAAAAGTAAAACTTTTTAAAATAATTGCCGAATCTTTTAGAGAATGGCCGAATTCATTTATATAAATATACTCCTCCTTCGTTTCACATTCATGAAGAACCGATCAAAACAAAAAAAAATTACAGAGGTGGGGGGTTTGAGATTTGAAAAGAGGAATTGGTGTTTTTGATTGTATTTGTTGGATCCGGTCCAAGATCTCTTCAATCGGGTTTTAATCCTGATGTACAAGCTTGATTTGGTAAGTTTTTAATTAGTTAATAGTTTATCTGGATTTTCCTAAATTTTCCAGATCTAGATCTACTGTTGGCTTTGATTTGAAAATCAGTTGATTTATAGTTCTCAAAGGGTGTTTTCGATATCGGATTTATATTCGGTAAAAGATTTCAGAGTATTTTTAGGGTTTCGCTTTGTAAGGATATTAGGGAGCCCTTTGATCAAGTTTTTCAGAAAGGTTTGAACTAGAAAAATATTCTTCTATATATATAGTTTGTTGTTGTCAAGTTTTAAAGGATTTGGAATTATACATAAGAAGTTATAATGCATTCTGGCATTTCATTGCATTTGGGGTTAGAGTTTGTAAGAGTTAATAGCCTAATTTGCATTGGGTTACATATAGGAGCCCAAGTAATAGACCGTGGTCAATGTCAAGGGGGAGAAATATAGTATCTGCCCTAAACAGGTGAGTATAGACTAGAGATTCAACCCTATGTGTTATATGTTCTATATGAGCTATATGGATATATATGTTTTATGAGCTATATGGATATATATGTTTTATGAGCTATATGGATATATGTGTTATATGGATTATATGGATATATGTGTTTTATATGATAGTTCTGAAATTTCCAGAGTTGTTTGCACAAAAGGTATGTTAACAGATGACATATGATATATGGTTACATGATGCACTTGATTGCATAGCATATTGCAATGAGATTAAAAGGACCTGTGACTGTCTTGCCCTGAATTTGTATACAAAAGAGACCTACGGGTCGTACATGAGGCCTAATATGCCTAAGAGATGGTAAATGAGAAAATGAGGCCTAAGATGCCTAAAAGTTGGTAATGGAAAAAAAAGGTTGGTATATGGAAAAAAAAGAAAGGAAAAGTTGGTAATGGAATGGAGTTGGTAATGGAAACCCGGGGCAAATTCAGGCTTGAACAGTTCACAGATTAAAGAATTGGAAACATCATCATTTGCATTTGCATAGTAATTAAATTCATATATGACATATATAATATGTATGTATATATATTGACTAAATGTTTGACTCTGTGGGAAATAATTGATGATGGTTTATATTCACTGAGTATGCGACTCATGTAAATCGCAAAATAATTTTTCAGGTTCAGCTAGTTCTTTTTGACATGTGTCCGTTTAGATCGAGGTCACATTCGTACAGGTCGGTCGGCTGAAGCTCAATGCAACCTTCTCCTCCTCATTTTGCATCATAGACATATGTGATGTAATAGAAGTTTGAGCAATAGATGTTTTAGTATAAGAAGTAACTACCTATGTGTGTGTGTGTGCGCAACCCTTTATGGTTGTTACTTTCTGCTTTATGCTTATGTGGATAGTTGCTATATGTGAATTATATGTTTATATGTGAAATAAGTTATTAATAAGCATACGTCATAGGGTATAAGGGTGTCACAGGTCCCTTCGCCGACTCCTTGGCACTCTACGATCACTATCATAATTAATCTGCATCTTGCGTGATTCTTCAGAACTGATCGATTGAGGACTACGACGGTTATCGGTGAATTCAATAACACTAGCAAGCCGTCACGTACGTAGTCCTCTTAATTTCCGACTCATCAATGGGGCGCTTGCCTTGAACTTTCTCCAAGGAGCGTTTCAGCCTGGCAATTTTGTCTAGGGCATGCTCCAAATAAGACTCAGCCTCTACACACCTAGTTTGGTACTTCTCATTCTCTCTTAAAGTAGGAGCCAAAGCATGGGTGATCTCGTCTTCTTCTTCATCCCCGACGGTTGTAGATGCCCCATTCCCGCCGTTTGGAGCAAATAGCAAGGTGATGCGATTGTCACCTCTAACGGGATTAGACCCGGCATGACTAAAAAATCCGTCTTCAATGCACTAATTGTGAACTCCTTCCTCTTTCGCTCCACACCGTACTGCAAAACAATGGACACAGGGAGCGGGGACCCCCTAATCCACCTCCGATGCCTAAGTCAAAAGTGCGATCTATCATTTCGAGCGACGAGGTACAACAAGAGAACAACGAATCCCTGAACAGTCGAGCTAAGCGAGTATTACCCTGTTCAAGTATTCAGAATATGCGGATATGCACATGTGGCTCTCCCTAGACGCTTAGGGCGTGTATTTATAATGGAAGAAGGAGATCAGGGGGTCGACTTTCTATATCTCCCAAGGCTAGTCAGGTTGCTTAGAGCCCAAGATAGGAATATTCCCCTCTTCTCCAAGTTTAATTCCATCATATTTGAAGGATAGAATCTTCCATTAAGTTGCACAACTTCCATATTTTTAATAAATAGAAAAATAAATAAAAATAATAATAAATACACAATAATTTAAGAAATGCCTTTAAATAGATTACCAAAATAATTATGGTAACTATGTTTATTTTGCCCGCTCACAGTTAGGATGTCGCAGACTGGGGTGCCTTATTTCGGTGGCTTGTCGAAAACAGTATGAGACTATGAGTGTGTGTTCAAGGTTATTGCATTAGTATGTTACACTAGTAATGTGTAAACATGTAATAAATAAAAAGTTTAACCTTAAACACTAGTAATTTGTACATAAACGTAACATGATTTCATAATATAAAAAGTTCAACATTGAACAATAAAATGATTAATCTCCGGGGTTAAAAAGTTTAACCCTGAAGGTCTAATTCACTATTGATTTTCTTGAATTATTGGCTTTATTATGGAAAGTGTAAATGTGATTTCATAATATAAAGGTTATTACAAGGTAAAATTAGAGCAAAATCATATGTGAAAGTTGAGAAACGGTTGAAAAAAGAAGACTGTGGAGGTTGGGAGTGAGAGAGTGGGGAAGTAGAGAGGAAACAGTTCAAACCAAGAATTATATGGGCTAATTAAAACATAAACACATACTTATTTGTAATAAATAAGATTAAGGAGGATATATGTGCTAATTCCCTAGAAATTTTATGCTCACTAGTCACATACGAGAACTTTATTTTGGAAT